>SJYT01020183.1:124996-157410 GCA_006410635.1 Cephalophus harveyi | reverse complement strand
TAACAGAAGCAGAAGATATTAAGAAGAGGTGGCAAGAATACACAGAAGAACTGTACAAAAAAGATCTTCACGACCCAGATAATCATGATGATGTGATCACTAATCTAGAGCCAGACATCTTGGAATGTGAAGTCAAGTGGGCCTTAGAAAGCATCACTACGAACAAAGCTAGTGGAGGTGATGGAATTCCAGT
Source organism: Cephalophus harveyi (assembly GCA_006410635.1). Taxonomy (NCBI): domain Eukaryota; kingdom Metazoa; phylum Chordata; class Mammalia; order Artiodactyla; family Bovidae; genus Cephalophus; species Cephalophus harveyi. The sequence goes on along the minus strand of SJYT01020183.1, from coordinate 157,217 downwards.
TGAGCTGTTTCAAATCCTGAAAGATGATGCTGTGAAAGTGCTGCACTCAATATGCCAGCAAATTTGGAAAACTCAGCAGTGGCCACAGGACTGGAAAAGGTCAGTTTTCATTCCAATTCCAAAGAAAGGCAATGCAAAAGAATGCTCCAATTACCGCACAATTGCACTCATCTCACATGCTAGTAAAGTAATGCTCAAAATCCTCCAAGCCAGGCTTCAGCAATACGTGAACCGTGAACTCCCTGATGTTCAAGCTGGCTTTAGAAAAGGCAGAGGAACCAGAGATCAAATTGCCAACATCCGCTGGATCATGGAAAAAGCAAGAGAGTTCCAGAAAAACATCTACTTCTGCTTTATCGACTATGCCAAAGCCTTTGACTGTGTGGATCACAATAAACTGTGGAAAATTCTGAAAGAGATGGGAATACCAGACCACCTAACCTGCCTCTTGAGAAATCTGTATGCAGGTCAGGAAGCAACAGTTAGAACTGGACATGGAACAACAGACTGGTTCCAAATAGGAAAAGGAGTCCGTCAAGGCTGTATATTGTCACCCTGCTTATTTAACTTATATGCAGAGTACATCATGAGAAACTCTGGGCTGGAGGAAGCACAAGCTGGAATCAAGATTGCCGGGAGAAATATCAATAACCTCAGATATGCAGATGACACCACCCTTATGGCAGAAAGTGAAGCAGAACTAAAGAGCCTGTTGATGAAAGCGAAGGAGGTGAGTGAAAGAGTTGGCTTAAAGTTCAACATTCAGCAAACTAAGATCATGGCATCTGGTCCCATCACTTCATGGTAAATATGGGGAAACAGTGGAAACAGTGGCTATTTTTCTGGGCTCCAAAATCGCTGCAGATGGTGACTGCAGCTATGAAATTAAAAGACACTTACTCCTTGGGGGGAAAGTTATGGCCAACCTAGATGGCATATTAAAAGCAGAGACATTACTTTGTCAACAAAGGTCCGTCTAGTCAAGGCTATGGTTTTTCCAGTGGTCATGTATGGATGTGAGAGTTGGACTGTGAAGAAAACTGAGCACCGAAGAATTGATGCTTTTGAACTGTGGTGTTGGAGAAGACTCTTGAGAGTCCCTTGGACTGCAAGGAGATCCAACCAGTCCATCCTAAATGAGATCAGTCCTGGGTGTTCACTGGAAGGACTGATGTTGAAGCTGAAACTCCAATACTTTGGCCACCTGATGCGAAGAGGTGACTCATTTCAAAAGACCCTGATGCTGGGAAAGATTGAGGGCAGGAGGAGAAGGGGACATCAGAGGATGAGATGGTTGGATGGCATCACTGACCCGATGGACATGGGTTTGGTTGGACTCCGGGAGTTGGTGATGGACAGGGAGGCCTGGCATGCTGCAATTCATGGGGATGCAAAGAGTCAGACATGACTGAGCGACTGAACTGCACTGAGTGTCTATGTACCCAGGATGGAAGTTCACTTGTCAACTGCTTCTTTGAGAAGTCTCAAGATCAACAAGTGGGTATGATACAGTTTCCCTTCAAATTATAGCTTCTATTTTTGGTCTTGGAGCATGTGAGTCTTCGTGTGCATCCTTTAATAGTGGAGTCTATTTCACACAGCTCTCTGACTCTCCTGAAAGTAAACCCCACTGGCCTTCAAAGTCAAACATTCTTGGGGTTTGTCTTCCTGGTGCAAAACTTTCAGCCTGGGGATCCCACTGGGTTCTGCAATTGTAATTATCGTCCCACTTGTGAGTTAGCCATACCAAGGTATGGGTTTTGATAGTACCACATCTCCTCCCCTCCTAGTGTCTTATCATGGTTCCTTCTTTATATTTTTGGTTGTCAGTCATTTCATCTCAGTTGCTCAGTTGTGTCCTGCTCTTTGCGACCCCATGGACTACAGCACGCCAGGCTTCCCTGTCCATCACCAACTCCTGGAGTTTGCTCAAACTCATGTCCCTTGAGTCGATGATGCCATCCAACCATCTCATCCTCTGGTGTCCCCTTTTCCTCCTGCCTTCAATCTTTCCCATCATCAGGGTGTTTTCCAATGAATCAAGTTCTTCACATCAGTTGTCCAAAGTATTGGAGCTTCAACTTCAGCATCAGTCCTTCCAATGAATATTCAGGACTGATTACCCTTAAGATTGACTGGTTTGATCTCCTTGCACCCTAAGGGACTCTCAAGAGTCTTCTCCAATACCACAGTTCAAAAGCATCCATTCTTTGGTTTCTGTATAGTCCAACTATAGCTTTCTTTATAGTCCAACTCTCACATCCATACATGACTACTAGAAAAACCATAGCTTTGACTAGATGGACCTTTGTTGGCAAAATAATGTCAGCTTTTTAATATGATGTCTTGGTTGGTCATAGCTTTTGTTCCAAGGAGCAAGCGTCTTTTAATTTCATGGCTGCAGTTACCATCCACAGTGATTTTGAAGCCCAGAAAAATAGTCTGTCACTGTTCCCATTGTTTCTTCATCTATTTGCCATGAAGTGATGGGACCAGATGCCATGATCTTAGTTTTTTGAATGTTGAGTTTTAAGCCAGCTTTTTTACTCTCCTCTTTCACTTTCATCAAGAGGCTCTTTAATTCCTCTTCTCTTTCTGCCATAAGGTGGTATCATCTGCATATCTCGGGTTACTGATATTTCTCCTGGTGATCCTGATTCCAGCTTGTGCTTCATTCAGCCCAGCATTTTGCATGATGTACTCTGCATATAAGTTAAATAAGCAGGGTGATAATACACAGCCTTGACGTATTCCTTTCCCAATTTGGAACCAGTCAGTTGTTCCATGTCCAGTTCTAATTGTTGCTTCTTGACCTGCATACAGATTTCTCAGGAGGCAGGTAAGGTGGTCTGGTATTCCCATCTCTTTAAGAATTTTCCATAGTTCGTTGTGCTCGATACAGTCAAGGGCTTTGGCATAATCAATAAAGTGGAATTAGATGTTTTTCTGGAAATCTCTTGCTTTTTCAGTGATCCATTGGATGTTGGCAATTTGATCTCTGGTTCTTCTGCTTTTTCTAAATCCAGCATGAACATCTGGATGTTCATGCCCACGTACTGTTGAAGCCTGACTTGGAGAATTTCAGCATTACTTTGCTAGCATGTGAGATGAATGCAATTGTGCAGTAGTTTGAACATTCTTTGGCATTGCCTTCTTTGGGATTGGAATGAAAACTGACCTTTTCCAGCCCTGTGGCCATGGCTGAGTTTTCCAAATTTGCTGGCATATTGAGTGCAACACTTTAACAGGATCATCTTTTAGGATTTGACCTTTTCTGCTAGTGTTCCAGTTTTCTCATCAATAGTTGCTCTGTAAATTTTTGTCATTTTGGTGTGACTGTAGGAGGAGGTTAGCTCAGGGTCTTCCTACTCTTTCATCTTAATCACACCTCTCCAGATAATCTTTAGAATTAATCTGTCAACATCCACAAAATAACTTGCTGAGATTTTGATTGAGACTCTATTAACTTTATAATTACATTTGGGAAAGCAATATTGAGGTTTTCCTAGCCATAATGATATTTTCCCAATTATTTAGTTTTTCTTTGTTTTCTTTCATCAGCATTTTATAGTTTTCCTCATATAGATCTTGTATATATCTTTTCTTAGATTGTCATGTCTGATTTGGGTGTTAATATAAATGGTGTTGTGTTTTTAATTTAAAATTCCACTTGATCATTGAACATTGATATATAGGTGACATATAGGAAAGCTATTGACTTTTATGTATTATTCTTGTTCTATGGATGGAATTGTGTCCCCTATCCCAAATTCATCCTAACCCCCCATGTGACTACATTGGAGGGGCCTTTAAAAAAGTGATTAAGGTTAAATGAGATCCTGACAGTACAACCCTAACCTGATAAAACTGATGCCCGTATACAAAGATGAAGAGACACTGGAGTTATCTCTCTACCATATGAGCAAACAGCCAGGAAAAAAGATTTATGTCAAAGAGTGAGTGTCCTGTATATGTTTTCCCCTAAGAGTTTTATAGTATTTGACCTTACATTTAGGTGTTTAATCCATTTTGACTTTATTTTTATTTCAATGAGTGTTCTTATTTCATTCTTTTACATGTGGCTGTCCCAGCACCATTTATTGAGGAGGCTGTCTTTTCTCTGTTTGTCATAGATTAGATGACCATAGGGAGAAGGCAATGGCAACCCACTCCAGTACTCTTACCTGGAAAATCCCATGGGTGGAGGAGCCTGGTAGGTTGCAGTCCATGGGGTCGCAAAGAGTCGGACACCACTGAGCGACTTCACTTTCACTTTTCACTTTCAAGCATTGGAGAAGGAAATGGCAACCCACTCCAGTGTTCTTGCCTGGAGAATCCCAGGGACGGGGGAGCCTGGTGGGCTGCCATCTATGAGGTCACACAGAGTTGGACACGACTGAAGTGACTTAGCAGCAGCAGCAGCAGCAGCAGGTGACCACAGGTCTATATTTCTGTTTTTGTGCCAGCATCATACTGCCTTAGTTACTGTAGCTCTGTAGTATACTCCAAAGTCAGGGAGCCGGCTTACTCCAGCTCCATTTTTCTTTCTCAAGATTGCTTTGGCTATTCGTGCCCTTGTAGTCTTACAATTTGTGAAATACAGACTGTAAAATGGACCAGGAGACAACTTCTTTTTTTTAATTTATTTATTTTTTAATTTTTATTTTTACTTTATTTTAGTTTACAATACTAGCATTTTCCTCCTCACAGGCAAATGCTATGGTGAAACTGCCCAGCTGAGAGCAGTATAATGCCCTGAGTCAGGCCTTTCACTTCCTCTTTACCAGGTAAAAACAGTTTCTGGGGAGCTTCACTCTTTCGGGAAGTGATACAATTTAAAGGGCAAGGTTAACCTTGGATGGTAAGGTTAACCTTGCATGCTTTAAAAGATACCACCTTCCCTGAATCTATAACTTTTCAAACTGCCTGTCCATACAGATTCATAAACAGTCAGAAAGCAGGACCCCAGTCACATTGATTGTAGCACAGATTTTATGAGATTTGATCCAGAGCTCTGACCTAGCCCTTCACAGGAATACTTGGCCATGCTGGGTGCATGAATTGCTTTGCTGTTAACCATGTTGGGAGAGGGTGGCTGTATCATCAGGAATGACATCTACAGCTCAGTATCTATAAAGCAAGTAAAGTGTGGCCATGATTAGTGGGAGGAGGACTGCTTTGGAGTGAGACAGACCTTACTTGGTACACCCTGCTTGGAATACTCCAAGCTCTACCACTTACAAGGTACCAAACTACCATCAGCTGTGTCTGTATGTGTATAAGGAAGTTTAACCTACCTCTTGGAGGCCTTTGTACAATGACAAATATAAAGGTTCCAGCACCAATTACAGATTTGATCAGGCTATGATTAAAATTGTCTGTCCATGTGTCTTCCCCTCAACACTGTGAACTTCTCAAGGGCAGGGACCCTGTCTGTATCATTTCTGTCCCTCATACATCCTAAACATCATCTAGAATACAGTGTCAGTAAATGCTTGCAAAGTAAATCTGAATCAGGTGTGTCACTTCATTTGAAAACTGAGAGAATTTAGTTGAATTGCAAAGAATGGTGATTCTTTGCAACTGTGACTTCTTGTATTTGTATGGAAAATGATCATGTGTATATTGTGATCATTGTCATGATGTTTTAAATATGTGTCTTTGAGAAGCATGTGACCAGAGATGTGACAGATATTGTTCTTCACTCTCCACCAGATTGGATGGGGCAGACACAAAATTGTTTTACACACAAGAAATTTAGTACCATAGTAATATGATTGCTCATAATAAAGATGATTCAGTAATCAACGGCACCCCACTCCAGTACTCTTGCCTGGAAAATCCCATGGATGGAGGAGCCTAGTAGGCTGCAGTCCATGGGGTCGCAAAGAGTCGGACATGACTGAACGACTTCCCTTTCACTTTTCACTTTCATGCACTGGAGAAGGCAATGGCACCCCACTCCAATGTTCTTGCCTGGAGAATCCCAGGGACGGGGGAGCCTGGTGGGNCCTGGAAAATCCCATGGATGGAGGAGCCTAGTAGGCTGCAGTCCATGGGGTCGCAAAGAGTCGGACATGACTGAACGACTTCCCTTTCACTTTTCACTTTCATGCACTGGAGAAGGCAATGGCACCCCACTCCAATGTTCTTGCCTGGAGAATCCCAGGGACGGGGGAGCCTGGTGGGCTGCTGTCTATGGGGTCACACAGAGTCGCACACGACTGAAGTGACTTAGCAGCAGCACCTTACCTTTAAAATATTGATATTCCTGGCAAAATATTATGTAATGTTTGCTAAATCCTATCACAAAGAGTGCTTTACCTCAGAGAGTTTGAGAAGTGTTGGCTAAGGATTCAGCCCTATAGGTAGTAAGAAAAGTCTCTATCAGGCCTGGAATTTAGTAGAGTAGGGGACTCTGTGGAGAGAGAAACTCACATGTTTATAGGTAGTGCAGATGAGATCTGGTAGGGGTGAATTTCTTGGCTTTACTGCTGGGGTTCACATCATATGATTAATCCATAGAGATTTTTTAAAAAGTTTCCACTCCAGAGAGGATAAGTTGTAATAGCACCCAGCCCAGGAAAGGACCCTCCTCCCTACCCTTTAAATCCCTGAAAGTTCTCACCAATACAAACCTGGCCCTATAGTGTTCTCCACACACATGCTTCAGGATAACCTTTTCTCATTATCAAGAGCCCCTTGCTTTTGCTCTGCTCATTTCTATGCCTATCCTAGTTACATCCAGAGACGCTCACTCCTTGTTCAGACCTATCACACACTAAGATCCTTACTCTACCTGGGATATGTGAATAGAACCCACAGCCTGACCCTGCTTGGTACACCCACCCCAGGCCACACTATGCACACCTGCCACTCTCAAGTTATTTAAACTGAAACTCCTACCATGCACACAAGTCTTTCTCAATACTTTCAAGATTCTGTTCAGGTATGTTCTGACCCAGACCCTTTTCTCCCCCATAATAGACACAAATCTAGTTACTTTGACCCACACCTAAATTTTTTCCATTTTTAGAAGCCAGACCAGAATCCACTGTGTCCAGGTCATGGTCCTTCCCAACAAATAGGCAATTATGTAGTAAGACTTGGAACACCATAAATGGGAGTCCTTTTAATCTATACAGACGGTTTTTTATGTTCAGCATTAACTTTATCAGTGATCTCCTCTATGATAACTTCTCTCACTGCTGCTGCTGCTGCTAAGTCACTCAGTTGTGTCTGACTCTTTGCGACCCACCAGGCTCTGCCATCCCTGGGATTCTCCAAGCAAAAACACTGGAGTGGGTTGCCATTTCCTTCTCCAATGCATGAAAGTGAAAAGTGAAAGTGAAGTCGCTCAGTCGTGCCTGACTCTTTGCGACCCCATGGACAGCAGCNACTCAGTTGTGTCTGACTCTTTGCGACCCACCAGGCTCTGCCATCCCTGGGATTCTCCAAGCAAAAACACTGGAGTGGGTTGCCATTTCCTTCTCCAATGCATGAAAGTGAAAAGTGAAAGTGAAGTCGCTCAGTCGTGCCTGACTCTTTGCGACCCCATGGACAGCAGCCTATCAGTCTCCTCTGTCCATGGGATTTTCCAGGCAATAGTACTGGAGTGGGGTGCCATTGCCTTCTCCGACTTCTCTCACTAGTTCTTCTTAATACTGGGTCCTTCTTTTCTCTGTAAGTAAGCCTCAAGTCAGACAGAGGGGTCCCTTACTTTGATATCCTTGGGCCTATAATCAGTTCCGTCTTTGTTAGACACCTTCTCTTCTGTAGGCCTGTACCCCACTGAGTCCCACCCACATCAGGGACCTTCTCCCAGTAGGATGATATAAGAGGTCCTACCTACACCTGAGTCTCTCTAACTCACTTACTTTTAGTATTCTCTGTAGGTTGCCTTCTTCTCAGTCCCTTCCTCAACTGTAATCTTTTCTTTTCTATATTTTCCACCCAGTTCAGTTCCTTCTCATTACTGAAATCCCACTTTACATATGGGTCATCAGCTTCACTCAGTAATAGACTTGAGTTTTAATCTTGTCAGTATGTGCAGATCTATCTGTCTCATTCTGTTTGGCTCTTCATAGTACAGGAGCCCAGCTAGGGAAACTTTTCCCTATTCTTGGTATTCATTTTTGTGCACAACAAATAAATACTGAATACTCACTATGTGTCATGCACTCTTCTGGGTGTTAGGGAATTAGCAATTTAAAAAATCTCTGCTTTTGAAGTCTATCCATGTTGAAAATGGAAAGCTTTAATTCTTTTTTATGATTGAATAATAGAGCTTATATTTCAGTACAATTATCTCCTCTTGCATTCCTCCTTCCAGGTAGCTGCCATTTTGTTCTCTTCATCATAGCTGACCTTGAGAGAACAGATTTGCTTCCATGTGGGATGTCTACCAATCATTCCTTATCCCACTCAAGGGTCTGATCAAACTGTCTCACTAAAACAACTCTGGGCACCATCAGTGAGTGATCTACTTCATGTAAATCTCTAAGGATATTTGTCATTCCTCATTTTACTTGAACTTTCTGCAGTCTCTTGCACTTTATTAAATTCTCTGCACACTGACTTTTCTATTCCTCCTCTGTATTTCTATTTTACTGCTCTTCAGTTTCCCAAAATTGTCATGTATACACTAAGAATGATACTATGTATATTCAGGCCAAACCTTTTCTTCCCCAGCTCTAAATGAACATATTTGACTGCCTGGTACACTGCCTGAATGTCCCCCAGACATCTTTAATTCAGTAGTAGTAAAACAACTTGTCATCAGACCCTCCCTTCTCTTCACCTCTGTTCCTCATACCCCCTTGTCCAAGCATAAAGCCAATGTCCTCAGCCACCCCCACATTAGGGTTTCTCCTTAGCCTTGGCCACACTAAAGTTTTCTCATCACTTAATTCAGGTTACTCTGCATATCTCTGCTTCAACCAGGATGATTCTTTCTGATTCAAGTAGGCTTCTCACTGCCTTAAAGTTAAGACTTATACGTTAGTACAGTGTGCCCATTTTGACCCTAATTCACTTTCATAATTCCAAGATAGTCATAGAAAGGTATTCTTAGAAATAAACTTATACCAAATTTTTCCAAATATGTGTGTGTTCTAAAGTTTCAGTTGCTGTATCTGGGACACATTCTCCTTATGACTAGGGTTTCCATATTTAGATTCATGTTGAGGTTTGACAGAAAACAGCAAAATTCTGTAAAGCAATTATCCTTCAACAACAACAAAAAATAAATTAAAATAAAACAGAGGACAATGCATTTAATTTGATTTCTAATCACCTATGAATATATACACTAAAAAAAGAAAAATATTATGTGGGTGGGACATAGTATACTAAAATTATTTATTGTTTACCTGAAATAAATGATAGGTGTTTAAATTACTTGCCCTTTCATTTCTATGATGATTTGGCTCTTTTAACATTTCCTAGTTTTGAAGAATTTGCTTATAAAATTCCTTGCAGTTACAGTCTATGTTCTATTTACATAGTAACATAGTTTCCACACTGATCATGTCTAATTTATTTTGTTCTTTTGTTCACTGAACATTGTTTAATGGGAAAACTGGTTAAACATTAAGAGCCAGTATAATAATTGAACATGTACTGATATAACAACTTGGAAAATTGCTTTTCAGTTTCATTTGTCAAAATACATGTCTTCTTGAGTTAAAAGTCTAGTCCAATCATGTTTGTTTCATCACCTGTTATCAGTATCTCAACTCCATCTACATAGGATGAAGATATTCATTTTTTTCTTCTACCTCCTACCTTCTGACAGTCATTCTTTTACTATTACATTTTCAACATCTATAACATTTCTATTCTGTTCCATAAGCATAACTAAGTCTACCAGACTTTGTAGATATAGGTTGATTCTAAAACTGAAAATCAGTATTCATTATTTACATTGCTGTGAACAAGTGAATCAGCAGGGAACATTCCCAAGACATCCACAGCTTATAGGATGCCCTGATATGAGGGCATGTATACACATGAGAAAAAGGTGTTACATTCAGGCAGATGAATAAGGAAAGGGCTGCCTTTCTGATGGCTGCAGCCCTGAATGGATGAGACTTGACAAGCGAAGTATGTCCTAGATTTCAGTTCCCATTTGCCCTTTTACTTGACAACTTTGTGCTGCGTAAAAAATTCACGACCTTATGTGAATGTGACCCTCTTGGGTTAGCTGGGGCCCAGACACACGGTGAATATGAAACTGTTCTTTGTCCCCAGGACAGAATGATCTGTGTAACCAGATCTGGAGCCTGTGACTGAGTATCTCAAGGTAAAGGGCTTGAATATGGGTAATACCTGGAATTGCCAAAATTAAAGAACAAAGATGGAATGAAATCCAGTATCCCACCTTAGTCTCTCTGTATCTTGTAATTTCTATTTTGCTGTGGTGAAAAAATAAAAATATTATTTTACTTAGGTTGGATAGGCAGAGAGAAGTAACACTATTCAAACTTGTCCTTGATAGGATACACTTTGCTCTGCAAAGAACACAATTAATCTATGGCAGTCATTCCTAAAAACATAGACCTCATGAAGCAATCTAAAATTTGCCTTTGTGATTATGTTGATGTGCTTTATGTGGAAAATGATACTTAATCTAATCTAAATGTTTCTGTTATCAAGTCAGTGGAGTGCTGCTTTATGAGATATTGGGTCAAAGTCTAATCCTATCAGATGAAAAGAAAGACACTGGGTGGAAATTGCACTGGTTCTATTACTTCAAATATGTGATACCAAATAGTTGAATAAAATAGAGAAGTTAAATTTGAGAGCTATGAAAATGTATAGCACTAGCTCAAATATATATTGATAACCAGGAGAATTTGCTACTAGGAGATTTGGTATGCATTAAGTAGAATTGCTGGAAACCAACAACCATAAATTAGCATTTGAATGCGCATGTTTCTCAAGTTTTATGTTGTGCTACAATTCACCATGGGCCTGTATTGATAACATAAACTGATAATGAGCATTATAGCTAAGGTTTTCAGGACTCAGGTGAATAGAATCAGAAAAGTCTGATGAAACCCCTGTAACAGGGGAAGATGGCTTGAGTAGGCGACCAAGTCGGTGCTGTTCGTGTGTCTGGGCAACATCTGTCGATCACCCATTGCAGAAGCGGTTTTCAGGAAACTTGTAACTGATCAAAACATTTCAGATAATTGGAGGATAGACAGTGCAGCAACATCCACGTATGAACTAGGAAACCCTCCTGATTACCGGGGGCAGGCTTGCATGAAGAAGCATGGTATCCCCATGAGTCACGTTGCCTGGCAGGTTACCAGAGAAGACTTTGCCACTTTTGATTACATACTATGTATGGATGAGAGCAATCTGAGAGATTTGAATAGAAAAAGTAATCAAGTTAAAAACTGAAGAGGGAAAATCGAACTACTCGGGAGCTATGATCCACAAAAACAACTTATCATTGAAGATCCCTATTATGGCAACGAGGCTGACTTTGAGACCGTCTACCAGCAGTGCGTGCGGTGCTGCAGGGCCTTCCTGGAGAAGGTTCGCTGACCGGCCGTCCCGCTGTGGCCCAGGCTCGTCCCCCAGGCTCGTCCCCCTAGGTCGTGTCCAGTGTCAACCGTGTCACCGTGCCCGAGCCAAGGCCGCAGCCCTCTCTTCAGTTGACTCACTGTTTCTCACCTGAAAAAATAATTGTAGATGGAAATCAGTCTTTGTGTTTGGCGAAAGAGTAAATAAAAAACCTTTGATTCAGATAGTTTATGGGGTAAGAGTTCCTTAGACTAGCTAAACCTCCCACTATGCCCCAGTTACAAAAGCAGTGGAACGGTCGAAGTAGTGTAGCAGCACAAGAGACCATGGTGAAGTGAAGTGAAGTGAGACGCCCCTCGGGGGCCTGCGCGGCCCTTCCCTCTGTGGACGGGCCCTGCCCGCACCGCCCCTTGCCGGGGCCGGGCGCCCAGCGGCGGGGAGCTGCCATTCGCTCACGCTCACGGCGCGCGCACTCTCAGGACAGGGAGGAGCGAGCTTCGTGGGACTCATCTTCAGCACCTTCACTCCTTGGTTTGTGTCTGTGTAGTTGAACCCCTTTGCCTCTGGAAATGCAGTCTCATCCAGGAGAAGGACATGTGTGCTGGTTTAGCTTATCAGTTTGGGGACTGTGTCTGCTTCTACATGCGTATAATTGCCTGAATGTCAATTATAGATCACCTTGTGTGGGAAAAAGTATTAAGTTGGAAAAAGTCCTTTTATGTTGGAATGCTTAAATATTGATATATTAAGTATTCTTTTGTCAGCGCCTGGTTATAGGGAAACGTACATAATTTGTGCACACTTTGAAATAACTGATCTAAAATTCATATGAACATATGTCAGAAAAAATTGTTCTCAAATAAACTGGGGAAATTAAAAAAAAAAAAGAAACCCCTGTAACACACCAGTCTTTCTTAGCTTTGCATTGAGATCTTTTCCTCTTCTCCCCTGAGTTATGTATTAGGAAACATTTTAAGATCATTGTGGTACAGGTCAATTTGAGTGATGGCATCATGTGATATAAGCCTGACCTCATTAAAGGACTTATGTTGGAAGGGCAGAGGAATACCAGAGAATGGCATCAAAGGAAACAATCCATAGACTGACCCTTTACCTCTGAGGAATATTTTGAGATTTGTCACTGTGAAAAGAAAAATGTATTCCGCTCCAATGTGAGTCTGTTTGTATTGACAATTTTTAAGGACAAATGTGAGGTGCCTGTTCACTGAAAGGTAAGTGGATGTAATGCTACTGGGCATGTGAGATGCCACAAAGGAAGGAACACAACATTTCCAATATTCAGCTTTGTGATAGCTGAAAGGCAGGAAACAGGGTTAAAAGACCTCTGAGTTAGACAAACGTAAGATAGAGAAGAAATCAATCTAAAGTTTGTGCATAACCATCTGTGTGAGTATGTGAGAACAGTGCAAATATAAATTATTAGTGATGAAAGAGTGACCTGGAAAGCAGCATCTTCTGGGACCTGTTTTTTTTTAGCCATTACCTGACAGTGTGTGACAGTGAGGGCTGGTAAGAAACAAAGGGCTCACTTCTGCCCTCACTAGGGGTTAAACTCAAAGCCAGATGGGTCAAGTAATTGTGGGAGCCTGTGCTGACTTTTGAATTAAAAAAAAAAAAAAAAAACGCCTGGTTATAGGGAAACGTACATAATTTGTGCACACTTTGAAATAACTGATCTAAAATTCATATGAACATATGTCAGAAAAAATTGTTCTCAAATAAACTGGGGAAATTAAAAAAAAAAAAGAAACCCCTGTAACACACCAGTCTTTCTTAGCTTTGCATTGAGATCTTTTCCTCTTCTCCCCTGAGTTATGTATTAGGAAACATTTTAAGATCATTGTGGTACAGGTCAATTTGAGTGATGGCATCATGTGATATAAGCCTGACCTCATTAAAGGACTTATGTTGGAAGGGCAGAGGAATACCAGAGAATGGCATCAAAGGAAACAATCCATAGACTGACCCTTTACCTCTGAGGAATATTTTGAGATTTGTCACTGTGAAAAGAAAAATGTATTCCGCTCCAATGTGAGTCTGTTTGTATTGACAATTTTTAAGGACAAATGTGAGGTGCCTGTTCACTGAAAGGTAAGTGGATGTAATGCTACTGGGCATGTGAGATGCCACAAAGGAAGGAACACAACATTTCCAATATTCAGCTTTGTGATAGCTGAAAGGCAGGAAACAGGGTTAAAAGACCTCTGAGTTAGACAAACGTAAGATAGAGAAGAAATCAATCTAAAGTTTGTGCATAACCATCTGTGTGAGTATGTGAGAACAGTGCAAATATAAATTATTAGTGATGAAAGAGTGACCTGGAAAGCAGCATCTTCTGGGACCTGTTTTTTTTTAGCCATTACCTGACAGTGTGTGACAGTGAGGGCTGGTAAGAAACAAAGGGCTCACTTCTGCCCTCACTAGGGGTTAAACTCAAAGCCAGATGGGTCAAGTAATTGTGGGAGCCTGTGCTGACTTTTGAATTAAAAAAAAAAAAAAAAAAACCAACTTGAGAAGATGAAATCTTCCTGGGAAAGACAGAGGAAGAAATGCTGACTCTTTGAGAAAATGAAGCTTCTAAAAATAGTGGAATCTCTTCTTTTTATCTCCTTGTTTGTATTTATGTTGTTTTCAAGGAAATATTTCAAACATACAAAATAAGCATAGAGAATAATACTACATTCCCACTCTGATTTGTCAAATCTCAACATTTGCCTAATTTGTTTCTGATTTTTTTTCTTTATAAGAAATAAAATATTACATAGTTAAAACCCCTGTGTACCTCTCCCAATCTGTTTACTCTTTGCCTTTCCTCTCTCTCTAGCGATCACTATTCTAAGCTTGATGTTTATTATTTTCTTGTAAGATTTTATGCTTTTGCTACACATTAGTTGAGCTCAGTCTCTCAGTCATGTCCGACTCTTAGCAACCCCATGGACTGCAGGATGCCAGGCTTCCCTGTCCATCACCAACTACCGGAGCTTACTCAAACTCACGTCCATTGAGTCAGTGATGCCATACACCTCATTGAGATGAGTGATGCCATCTCATCCCCTGTGGTCCCCTTCTCCTCCTGCCTTCAATCATTCCCAGCATCAGGGTCTTTTCAAATGAGTCAGTTCTTCACATCAGGTGGCCAAAGTATTGGAGTTTTAGCTTCAGCATCAGTCCTTCCAATGAATATTCAGGGCTGATTTCCTTTAGGATGGACTGGATTGATCTCTTTGCTGTCCAAGGGACTCTCAAGAGTCTTCTCCAACACCACAGTTCAAAAGCATCAATTCTTCGGCATTCAGCTTTCTTTATAGCCCAACTCTCACATCCATACATGACTACTGGAAAAACCATAGCTTTGACTAGACAGACCTTTGTTGGCAAAGTAATGTCTCTGCTTTTTAATATTCTGTCTAGGTTGGTCATAGCTTTTCTTCCAAGGAGCAAGCGTCTTTTAATTTCATGGCTAGAGTCACCATCTGCAGTGATTTTGGATCCCCCCAAAATAAAGTCTGTCACTGTTTCCATTGTTTCTCCATCTATTTGCCATGAAGTGATGGGACCAGATGCCATGATCTTAGTTTTCTGAATCTTAGTTTCTGATCTTAGTTTTAAGTCAACTTTTTCACTCTCTTCTTTCACTTTCATCTAGAGGCTCTTTAGTTCTTCTTTGCTTTCTGCCATAAGAGTGGTGTCATCTGCATATCTGAGGTTATTGATATTTATCCCAGCAATCTTGATTCCAGCTTGTGCTTCATCCAGTCCAGCATTTCTCATGATGTACTCTGCATATAAGTTAAATAAGCAGGGTGACAATATACAGCCTTGACGTACTTTCCCGATTTGGAACCCGTCTGTTGTTTCATGTCTGGTTCTAACTGTTGCTTCTTGACCTGCATACACAATAATCCACCCATAAACAACATATTATTTTACAAGTTTTGTAATTATGTACAAATAGCATCATAGTAAGCGTACCATTCTGTAACTTGCTTTTTCAGTCAAGATTATATAGTTTAAGGTTTTATTTATAATTCCTGTAGCTTTCATTCATTACTTTTCACTGCTGTTTAGTATCCCACTGAATGAGTAGATTACATACTCAGATGTATTTGGGTTATTTAAAAATTTCCCCATATCAACTATTGCAAGGAACATTTGTTTACTTTTCTCTTTGTGCATATTAACAGGACATTCTTTAGGAAATTACTTCAGAGTGTAATTGTGTGAAGGAACATTCTGATGAGCATAGGTGATGTCAGAATATAACACTAATGTATTTAAAAGCCACTTTGAACATTGACATGCCTAACTGCTGGCGAGGCACTGGGAATATGATGGTGAATGAGATTCAGTACTGATGTCAGTGCTTCTCAATGCTAATGTTCATAAGAAACAAATTGAAATCTTATTAAAATGTAGATTTAAATAATCAGATCTGGGTAGGACCTGTGATTCTGCATTTGTTACAAACTTCCAAGTAATGAGGATGCTTCTGGGATTCCCTGGTGGCTCAGATGGTAAAAAATCCACCTGCACTGTGGGAGACCTGGGTTCTATCCCTGAGTTTGTAAGACCCCCCAGAGAAGGGGACAGCTACCCACTCCAGTATTCTGGCCTGGAGAATTCCATGGACTGTATAGTCCATGGGGTTGCAAAGAGTTGGACACAACTGAGCAACTTTCACTTCTGGTCTAGTGGCCACACTTTGAATAGTAAGGAATTTCATGCATGAGTGTGTATGATATGTGAGCAAACGTGTTACATTTGCATTGGCATTATCTGACTATTGTGTAGTATTTGAATACAAGTGTGTGTGAGACATCTAAGTAGTCATGGGTGACAACTGGATTGAGGGAGATAATATTTGATTAAGCATGACTAAATTGGAATGAATGTGTTTGACATCTGAGTGACTGTGGATAACATCTAAAGAAATGTGTGTGGGTGTCTGTGTGTGTAACATCAGAAGGAGTGTGAACATGTAAAATATGTGTGCATGACACTCGAGTAACTAGCTCTTGTGAACAAATGTATGTAGTTTATTAGAGTCAATAACATTTTTGGTTGGTCCAGGAAATTATTTTTTAATGTATATTAACCCTCCTTTTTGTAGCTAACAATAATTTTCAAAGTTTAGCATCCACAGTCATCATCCACAACTTTCTCTCCTTTCCTTTCCTTGGCCTTGGGTATATCCTATCATTTCTTTGGGCCTGAAATACCTGAGGGAGGGTCATAAGACTACTCAGTTTCCTTTTTGGGTCCCTTCCAGCCAATCCCCCAAGAAGACAAACTCCAATAAGACGTGATAGTTTCCTCTTAAATGAGTTTCCTAAATCTCTTTCCAAGGCGGAAATTGTTTTACAGGAGAGGATAGGAAGGCACTAGGTCAGGCTGGGGATTAGATGTACCTATTTAACTTAATGTTGGGTAGGTTTTTTCTATCTGTGGAGCCTCTGCTCCAAACCCCATCATTCCAGGGGCCAGGACTCCAGGATGACATGGAACTGGCTTCCATATTTGCCATTATTTAGTTCCAGAAAGGCAGGCTGCCAGCTGAGAGCTCCTTCCTCAAGGGTCTTCCTGGTTGATCTGTTTCCTTTGAGTCTTAACCTCCTCCTTTCTATAGTCCTCAGTGCTACTGGGTTCCCTTGAAAACCCCTCTCTGCCATCATAATCTGCCCCTGTTCAGAGCCATTCAGTGGTGACTCATTGCCAACAGAGTAAAATCCACATTTCTGAGCCTGACATTCATGTAAGGCATAGCAAAGGGAGGGCATATGTCCCTGGATGCAAGTTTATGATCCAAGAAACTATCTTTAGATTTGTTGAACCTCAAATGTGTGAATACACCTTGAGTTTGCTATGTACTTTTCAGTTCTGAGCTATTTCAGCACCGGTGTAAGGAGAGAGGGCACAAACACACAGAGCTCAGGCAGCATTTTCCCTTCTAAATATTTCCTGATCCATCATCCACTCCTTTCAGGTTCCTTCCCTTCTGGCTGAGCTGTGTGCAGGTGGAAGTTGTTTAGTGGCTGATTCCTTTGTGACTCCGTGGACTGTAGCCCACCAGGCTCCCCTGTCCATGGAATTTCCCAGGCAAGAGTGGGTTGCCATTTCCTTCTCTAGGGGATCTTCTTGACTCAAGGATCGAACCTGAGTCTCCTGCATTGGCAGGTGGACTATGAGATAAATGACACTTTCCTATCCTGCTTCAGTGAAAGAGGAAAAATGTTAGGTGGGGTGAAGCTGTTTCTTTTATCTGAACCACTTTTCTCTCAGATAATTGCATGGATCCTCCCTTCCTTCCATTCTTAGGATGACTAACTGCCTTGGTTTGCCTCGAACTGAAGGGTTTCCCAGGATGTGAGGTTTTCACTGTTAAAACTGAGACAGTGCTGAGAAAACAAGATAGTTGATCACTCTAGTTATACAATTGTCACCTCAGTGAGACTGTCCCTGCCAAACCATCCTTTCTATAATAGTGCATAGTCCCTTCCTCCCATCTCTATTGCCTTACTTTGCTTTATTTTTCATTTCAGCTCTGTTTATTTGTCTATTTTCAGTCTTTTTTCACTACACATAAGCTCCATGAAGGCAGAGGCTTTTGTTTTGTCATTGCTGTTTCCTTGATACATAGAACAATACCTGACTCATAGCAAGTAACCAATACTCATTGTTGCATAAAATTCATCTGATTTGCCTCTAGAAAGCTTGAGATGTTTTCATTTAAAAAAAAAATCACTGAACTCCAAGGCTAGGAAGACTTACTCTCATGGCCACAGGCAGTCATTCACTCTGTCCTACTAACTGGCTTAGATCTGCTCATCATTTAATTACATTTGGCTTAAATTCCATTCTATCATTTTGTGCTGCTTCTCCTAGCAATGCTACCTCTTTAATATCTCCTCTTTATTCATCTCCTCCTCTAAACCCCATTGTCCTAGATCAGGTCTTATCACCACTAGAGCACTGACTCAGACCAGACTCATCACACTCCAATTTGAGTTCAGCTTCAGAGTTTTTTCTTTGGTTGTTCCTTCTTGCCTGGAATATTTTGTGCCTAGATCTTCCCATGACTGTACCCATCATTTCATTCAGGTCTCAACTAAAATGTCATTTCCTCATGAAGGCTTTTACTGATATACCTATTGAAAGAAGCCCCACTAACTTCTTTATCTTATGTTCTTTTCTCCATAATGTCTGTTGAGTGTGTGTGTGTGTGTGTGTGTGTGTGTGTGTATGTGTGTGTGTTAGTCACTCAGTTGTGTCCAACTCTTTGTGATCCCATGGACTGTAGCTTTCCAGGCTTCTCTGTCCATGGAATTCTCCAGGCAAGAATACTGGAGTGGGTTGCCATTCCCTTCTCCAAGGGATCTTCCCAACCCAGGAACTGAACCCTGATCTCCTGCATTGCAGGCAGATTCTCTACAGTCTGAGCCACCAGGGAAGCCCATAATGTCTATTACTCTCTGAAATTAATTATTTTTATTTTCCTTACATGTTTATTGTCTGTTCTCCTCCCTCACTAGCTCCATGAGAGCAAGAAATTCTGTCTGCCTAGTTCACTGTTCTATCTTCAGAGGCTAACACAGTGTCCAGAACATATAGGAGCTTCCAGTCTAGTCTCCTTCAATCTATCTTCTACAGCAGCCCTCCAGAGAATATTTCCTAATGTGCAAATTGTGAACATATCAATATTTTTTCCTGTTTTTCTTTTTACTTGAAATATAGTTGATTTACAATGTTGTGCCAGTCTCTGCTGTACAACAAAGTGATTTAGCTGTATACATATGTATATTCTTTTTAAAGTATTCTTTTCCATTATGGTTTATCCCAAGAGATTGGATATAGTTTTATGTGTTATACAGTAGAACCTTATTGTTTATCCATTGTAAATGTAATAGTTTTCATCTACCAACCCCAATCTCCTAGTCCTACCCTCTGCCTCAAAGAATCCCTCTTGGCAACCACAAGTCTGTTCTCTATGCCTGTGAGTGTTTGTTACATAGATAGGTTCATTTGTGTCATATTTTAGGTTCCACATATAAGTTACATCATATGGTATTTTTTTTTTCTTTCTGACTTACTTCACTTAATGTGATATCTCTAGTTGCACCCATGTTGCTGCAAATGGCATTATTTTGTTCCTATTTATGGCTGAGTTTTATTACACTGTGTATATTTACCACATCTTCTTTACTCATTCATCTTTTAAAAGACATTTAGGCTGTTTCCATGTTTGGCTCCTGTGAATAGTGCAGCTATGAACATAGGGGTGCATGTATCTTTTTTAATTATAGTTTTGTCTGGTTATATACCCAGGAGTGGGATTGCTAGATCATATGGTAGCTCTATTTTTAGTTTTCTGAGGAACTTCATACTGTTTTCCATAATGGCTGCACCAACTTACATTCCCACTAATAGTATAAGACTTTTCTCCACATTGCCACCAGCATTTGCTATTTGCAAAATTTTAAATGATGGCCATTCTGACCAGTGTGAGGTGGTACCTCATTGTAGTTTTGATTTGCATTGCTGCAAGTCTGATAATAATCTTTTCATGTGCATATTGGCCATTTGTATATCTTCTTTGGAGAAATGTCAATTAAAGTCTTCTGCCCATTTTTTCATTGGGCTGTTTGTTTTTTTGTTGTTGTTGCTTAGTTGTATGAGCTGTTTGTGTATTTTGGAGATTAAGCCCTTGTTGGTTGGATCATTTGCAAATATTTTCTCCCACTTTGTAGGGTTTTTTAAATGGCTTCCTTTACTGTGCAAAAGCTTGTAAGTTTGATTAAGTTCCATTTGTTTATTTTTGTTTTTATTTCTATCACCTTGTGAGACTGACCTAAGAAAATATTGGTGCAATTTATGTCACAGAATATTTTGCCTATGCTGTCTTCTGGGAGTTTTATGGTGTCATGTTTTAGGTTTAAGTCTTTAAGTCATTTTATTTTTGTGCTTGGTGTGAAAGTGTGTTATAACTCCATTGATTTACACACAGCTGTCTAACTTTCCCAGAAGCACTTGCTGAAGAGAGTGTCTTTTCCTCATTTTATTTTTATACTTTTTGTTCATACATGCATTTATTGGGTATACACCTAGGAGTAGGGGATCTTCTGTCTCTGGGAAAGTATAATAGATAGAGCTGCTGCTAAATCATGTCCGACTCTGTGCAACCCCATGGACTGCAGCCTACCGGGCTCCTCCGTCCTTGCAATTCTCCAGGCAAGAGTATTGGAGTGGAGTGCCATTGCCTTCTCCGAATAGATAGAGCTGCTGCTGCTGCTGCTAAGTCACTTCAGTCGTGTCTGACTCTGTGCGACCCCATAGACGGCAGCCTACCAAGCTCCCTGTCCCTGGGATTCTCCAGGCAAGAACACTGGAGTGGGTTGCCATTTCCTTCTCCAATGCAGGAAAGTGAAAAGTGAAAGTGAAGTCGCTCAGTCGTGTCCGACTCTTCGTGACCCCATGGACTGCAGCCTACCAGGATCCTCCGCCCATGGGATTTTCCAGGCAAGAGTACTGGAGTGGGGTGCCATTGCCTTCTCTGTAGATAGAGCTAGCCCTGCCCATACCTTCATTTTAGCCCAGTGAGACCAGTGTGACTTGACCTACAGAACTGTGAAATAATAAAATGAATTTGTGTGATTGGATAAGGGTTAGGATTTCACCCTGCTTTAATCTATCTTTCAATCTAAAGTGAGTCACTTACAGACAGCAAATTGTTGGATTATTTTTCCCTCGCTCTTTAATCCCATTCTGTCAATATCTGCCCTCTAATTGGAATTTTAATTGATTTTACATTTGATGCAATCCCAATGAAGAGCAATGCCAAATAATGTTCAAATGACTGCACAACTGCACTCATTTCACATGATAGCAAGGTAATACTCAAAATCCTTCAAGCTCGACTCCAACAGTACATGAACCAAGTACTTCCACATGTACAAGCTGCATTTAGAAGAGACAGAGGAACCAGAGATCAAATTGCCAACATCCATTGGATCATAGAAAAAGCAAGGGAATTCCAGAAAAACATCTACTTCTGATTCATTGACTATGCCAAAGCCTTTGACTGTGTGGATCACAACAAACTGTGGAAAACTCTTCCAGATGGGAATACCAAACAACCTTAGTTGCCTCCTGAGAAACGTGCATGAAGGTCAAGAAGCAACAGTTAGAACCAGACATGGAACAATGGAGTGGTTCACAATTGGGAAAGGAGTACGTCAAGGCTGTATATTGTCACCCTGCTTATTTAACTTATATGCAGAGTACATCATGTGAAATGCCAGGCTGGATGAAGCACAAGCTGGAATCAAGATCTGTGGGAGAAATATCAGTAACCGCAGATATGCATATGACACTACCCTAATGGCAGAAAGTGAAGAGGCCTAAAGAATCTCTTGATGAAGGTGAAAGAGGAGAGTGAAAAAGCTGGCTTAGAACTCAACGTTAAAAAATGAAGATCTTGGCATCTGGTCCCATTATTTCACAGCAAATAGATGGGGAAAAACTGGAAACAGTGACAGACTTTGTTTTCTTGGGCTCCAAAATCACTGCAGATGGTGACTGCAGCCATGAAATTCAAAGACGCTTGCTCTGTGGAAGAAAAGCTATTATAAACCTAGTGAAAGTGAAAGTTGCTCAGTTGTGTCCAACCCTTTGTGATCCCATGGACTAAACACTCCATGGAATTCTCCAGGCCAGAATACTGGAGTGGGTAGCCTTTCCCTTCTTCAGTGGATCTTCCCAGCCCAGGGATCGAACCCAGGTATCCTGCATTGCAGGCGGATTCTTTACTAGCTGAGCCACAAGGGAAGCCCAAGAACACTGGAGTGGGTAGCCTATCCCTTCTCCAGGGGATCTTCCCAGCCCAGGAATTGAACCAGTGATTCCTGCATTGCAGGAGGATTCTTTACCAACTGAGCTATGAGGGAAGCCCTGACAAACCTAGACAGTGTATTAAAAAGCAGAGATGTTACTTTGCCCACAAAGGTCTATGTAATAAAAGCTATGGTTTTTCCAGTAATCATGTATAGATGTGAGATTTGAATGATAAAGAAGACTGAGCACCAAAGAATTGATGCCTTTGAACTGTGGTACTGGAGAAGACTCTTGACAATCCCTTGGACAGCAAAGAGATCAAATCAGTCAGTCCTAAAGGAAATCAACCCTGAATAATCATTGGAATGATTGATGCTGAAGTTAAAGCTCCAGTACTTTTGGCCACCTAATGTGAAGAGTCGACTCATTGGAAAAGACCCTGATGCTGAGAAAGATTGAAGGCAGGAGAAGGGGGTGACAGAGGATGAGATGGTTGGATGGCATCATTGACACAATGGGCATGAGATTGAGCAAACTCCAGGACATATTGAAGGACAGGCAGGCCTGGTGTGCTGCAGTCCACGGGGTTGCAAAGAGTCAGACATGACTGAGTGACTGAACAACTACAGTACAACAATTGATGTAATTAAATAAAGTGAAATGAAGTCGCTCAGTCATATCCAACTCTTTGCGACCCCATGGACTGTAGCCTACCAGGCTCCTCTGTCCATGGAGTTTTCCAGGCAAGAACACTGGAGTGGGTTGCCATTTCCTTCTTCAGGGGATCCTCCCAACTCAGGAACGAACCCAGGTCTCCTGCATTGTAGGCAGATGCTTTTACCATCTGAGCCACCAGGGAAGTCTCCTTAGGGTTTAAATAATGCAATTAAATAAGGTAAATTAGGTAGGACTGACAATTGGCATTGCGGTTTGGATTTGTATTTCCCTAATAATTAGTTGTGTTGAGCATCTTTTCATGTGATTATTGTTTATTTATATAGCTAATCAAGTCTTTGCCCATTTTAAACCTGGGCTGTTTGTTTTGAAATGTGTTTTTATAAACTTTCCAAATATTTGGCGATTTCTCGTATTTCTTGCTATTATTTGTTTCTAAGTAAATTTAGTTGTGGTTAGAGCACATATCCTTTTAAATTTACCAAGACTTGTTTTATGGCCTAGAACATGTTCTGTCTTGAACATATGTTCTGTCACATATACTTGAAAAGAATGTGCATTTTTAAATGTTTTGTATAGATGGATAGATAGGTATCTAGATGTCAGTAGATAAAAATAAGTAGCTATATATCTAGACATCTATTTACACCAAACACATATATGTATATACCTTCTCCTTTTTGCTATTTTTCCATATCAACATTTACACAAGTTATAAACTCAGTGTCACAGTTATTACTTCAGTCCATCTTAAACTTTTTTAAAGAAGTTAATAGAAGAAATGAGCAAAAACAATATTACAGAGTTTTATGTATTTACCTATGTATTCATGCATTCTTATAGATTTATCATGTGGTGTCATTCCTTTCAGCTTGAAGTACTTCCTTTAATATTTCTGGCAAAGCTCACTAGATATTTACAAATTTTCTCAGTCTTTATCTGGGAGTTCACTTTTTATCTTGCGTTCACTTTTTAAAGTTGAAAGAACAATATAATGAATACCTCTGTACCTTTCAATCTAGACTTATCAACTGTAAGCATTTTGTTTTTAACATTTATTTTATTTGACTGGGTCAGGTCTTAGTTTCTGGACACACAATTGTTGTGTCATGCAGGATCTTTCATTGAGTCACACAGGCTCTCTAGTTGTGGCACACAGGTTCTGGACCATGTGGGCTCAGTAGTTGTGGCCTGCAGGTTTAGTTGCTCTGCAGCATGTAGCATCTTAATTCCCTGACCAGGGATCAAACCTGTGTCCCCTACATTGCAAAGAGGATTCTTAACAACTGGACCAACAGGGAAGTTCCTTTGCCATCATTTTTAATAATTCTAGTTTTTATTCCAGCACTTTGAGTTGTGTCATTCTACTACATTCTGGCCTCCATTCTTTCTGATGAGAAGTCAGTCATTAATATTGAGTCATTCCTGTACATAATTTTTTGTTGTTGTTGTTGACAGCACTATGTGGCTTGCAGGATCTCAGTTCCATGACCAGGTATTGAACCCAGGTCATGGCAGTGAAAGCCTGGAATCCTAACCACTAGGCAACCAGGGAATTCCCTACATGATGTTTCTTTCTTTTTTTAATTGCTGCTTTCTTGATTTTCTCTCTTTAACCTTCAAAAATTTGACCAAGATCTCTTTGCTTTTATCCTACTTAGAACTTTTTGTGCTTTTAGATCTATAGATTGATGACATTCATTGAATTTGGGAAATTTTGATTCTATCTTCAAGTATTTTTTTTCTGTCACTGTCTTTCTCTCCTCTTCTTCTGGAGCTCCTATTATATATGTCTTAGAATGCTTGATGTTGACCCATGGGTTTCTGAGAATATATTCATTTTTCTTCAATATATATTTCTCTCTATTATTCAAATTGTGTATCTATTGGTCTATCTTCAGGTTCACAGATTCTTTCTTTCAGTTTGAACTTACTTTTAAATTTCTCCAGTGAATTCTTCATAACTATTATTATACTCTTTAATGGCACTTTCCATATGATTCTTTAAAAAATTTGCTAGCAGTTCTAGTTTATGATGTTTTCTTCCTGAGGATTATTTATTGTTGCAGTTTTAAAAAAAGTTTCTTTGTTTAGAAATTTTTCTACCCTGTGGTATGTAGCCAGTGATGTATCTGTTTTCTTTAAAAAATATAGCTGTAAGTCTGTCTTCCTAGTGGTTTCTTCTGTTTCTGCATAGTTTATTGGCCAGTCAGTAATTTCACCAAGGTTGAGCTCAATTACCTTGAGCCAGTAAGGCTTCCATTCTTTGCCAATGGATCTGTGTGTGGGTAAGGGTGTGAATTCAAAATTCAGGCTGTTTTCAAATATGCTCTAGATTTTACTTTCTCTTTTGAGTTGCCTATGTGTATGCACACTTCAGAGTTGGGCAGGAAATTTGTGGCCAGTATAATTTTCCCCAGGAATATGCTTGTCCCAACCATGACTACAACCTCAAGATCAAGCCTGAGCTGGGAGGTTCTCACCCACTTTCCCAAGGTTGAGCAGTGACTTCCACCGACAGTGCTGCTAGCCATCTGCTTTAATCACTGCTCCAAATTGAATGAGTCCCCTTTACAGTGGTAGAGAAAGTTCTGGTTCTCATGGCCTGCACCACCCTGGCAGAGCTTCCTCACTCCTCGAGCTGAGAGACAAGGATGGGAGCAGTTCCAGGCAAGAATGCCATAGATTCCCCGTTATTATTCCAAGTTCAGCCGTTCTAAATTATAAACCCTTCTTAGATTGTTGTATGCCTTTAGGCTGTGATATAATTGTTTTTAAATTAAATTTGTCCACTTTATGGTTACTTTTTGAAGGGATGATTTGCTGATCTCCTCACTCAGCCATGCCTGGAAATCTCTCAAGATTATTTTCATCACACTTTACACAAGTTTGAGAAACTACAGTTATCCATATCAAAGAACATTATTTTCATTCAATTGATGAAGAGTTAATGTAGCTTATAGGAGGAAAGACTAATATCTACCAAAGCTACCTATTAGTCCCTTGACTACCTGGCACAAACACATATCTTTATTTTCTGTTTGTTTGCAATTGTCTGTGTTTATAACCACTTCTTTTTAGGTAGTGGAATATCTCAAGAGTAGGGACCAGATCTAAGTGCTGTCTAGTCTAAGGACCAGATAAGGGGATTAAGGAAGGAGACTGGATACAGTGCTGTTTTCCTCTTCTTGTCCTCTCTGAATTCCACCCATCTTTGAAGGTCCAGGTCAAGTCTCACTTCCTCTGAAAACCCCCCCAGTCTTCAATATTGTTTCAAAGTATTGTCAAAGGGCTGCTATGTGGATGAAGCACTCCAATAAGCCTGGGAGAACAGATAGGCTATCACTCTCCACACACCCCTATATTTTCCTCTTAGTGTTGCTAGCTTGTGTGTGAGTGTGTGATAGTTGCTCAGTCATGTCTGACACTTTGCAACCCCATGGCCTGCAGCCCGCAGACTTCTCTGTCCTTGGAAATGCTTATTGAGTAACTGGCCACAGAATGAGTGGCCAGTTTTTTCCTTGGAAGAAAAGATATGATAAACCTAGACAGCATGTCATAAAGCAGAGGCATTACTTTGCTGACAAAGGTCTGTATAGTCAAAGCTATGATTTTTCCAGTAGTCACGTACTGGAGTCATGTAGTCATTTTTCCAGTAGTCAGCTCCATTGTAGAAGCCCTGGTAAGGGTGCAAGTAAGCCCGAAATGGCTATTTACTGCTTTTTTCAGTTACCAATTCCTTTCTTGTGCTTGGTAATCCCCTACTTATGAGCCCACCTGCGATCACAGAAGCTGAAAAGGCCACCTACTCACTTGAGCAGCCTCTTGCAACTAGGGCTTGGGCACATCACTAGACTCCACCAATAAGATTAACTTGTCCTGGACTTGTAATCAGAGGTTAAGGGATCAGGAACTGCATGGAATCCAATCTGATGATTGGTGAAAGCAGCTGCAGCAGCTACATCTTACTGCCAGAGGCAGTGGAAGGGTTTGTATGGTAAGAACGGAAAATGGTGGCATCTAGTTTCCAGTGGTGTCATGAGCAGTGTCTCCTGTGAAAAAATTCTGAGATGGTGGGATTCTGGGCATCATTCCTGGCTATATTATCTGTCTCTGGTTTTCCTGCTCTTCCCAGACTCTATGAGCTACTGTTGCTGTTCAGTCGATCAGTTGTGTCTGACTCTTTGTGACCCCATAGACTGCAGCATGCCAGCCTTCCCTGTCCTTCACTATGTCCTGGAGCTTGCTCAAACTTATATCCATTGAATCTGTGATGCCATCCAACCATCTCATCTTGTGTCATCCCCTTCTCCTCCTTCCTTCAATCTTTCCTAGTATCAGGGTCTTATCCAATGAGTTGGCTCTTTTTATCAGGTGGCCAATGTATCAGAGCTTCAGCTTCGATGTCAGTTCTTCCAATGAATATTCAGGGTTAATTTCCTTTAGGATTGACTGGTTTGATCTCCTTGCTGTCCAACAGACTGTCAAGATTCTTCTCCAGCACCACAGTTTGAAAGCATCAATTCTTTGGCTCTCAGCCTTCTTTATGGTCCAACTCTCACATCCATACATGACTACTGGAAAAATCATAGCTTTGACTATACAGACCTTTGTCAGCAAAGTAATGCCTCTGCTTTATGACATGCTGAACATCAGTCCTTTGCCTTTACTATTCTGATTTTTTCTTTTCTATAAATTCTTACTTCTTGTTGCAGTCTTTTTTTTTCTACTTAGTGAAGACCCTTTAACATTTCTTCAAGATGGGTTTAATATTGATGAACTTTTTTAGATTTTGCTTGTCTGAGAAATTCTTTGTCCATTGTTCAATTCTAAATGATAATATTGCTGGATAGAGTATTTCAGTGTTGATCGCTCAATTGTGTCTGACTCTCTGTGACCCCATGGACTGTAGCTTGCCAGGCTCCTCTGTAGATGGAGTTCTCTAGGCAAGAATAATGGAGTGGGTAGCCATTACCTTCTCCAGGGGATTTTCCTGACCCAGGGATCGAACCTGTGTCTCTTGCATTGCAGGCAGATTCTTTATCACCTGAGCCACCAGGATATTCTAAGTTGTAGGTTTTTCCATTTCAACACTTTGATTATGCCACTCCCATCTGACCTTCAAAGTATCTATTGAAAAATCAACTGACAGCCTTGTAGGGATTCTCTTGTATATAACTCTTTGCTTTTCTCTTGCTGCCTTTATAATTCTCTCTTTACATTTATTTTTTCCTTTTTAATTATGCCATGTCTTGGTGTGAGTCTCTTTGAGTTCCTCTTGATTGAGACCCTCTGTGCTTCCTGTACTTATATAACTGTTTCTTTCTTCAGGTTGGAAAGCTTTCACCCATTGTTTCATTAAATACATTTTCAACTATCTTCTCTCTCATTTCTCCTTCTGGAACCCTTATAAGGCAAGTGTTGATATGCTTAATATTATCCCAAATATCCCTTAAACTGTTCTCATTAAAATAATTTTTTTCTTTTTTGTAAAATTTATTTATTTTTAATTTATTTTATTTTATTTTTTAATATAATTTTTAAACCTTTAATTGGAGGCTAATTACTTTACAATATTTTGTTGGTTTTTGCCATACATTCACATGAATCAGCCAGGGGTGTACATGTGTTCCTCATCCATACTCTTCCTCCCACCTCCCTCCCCATCCCATCTTTCAGGGTCATCCCAGTGCACCAGCCCTGAGCACCCTGCCTCATGCATTGAACCTGGACTGGCGATCTATATTGCATATGATAATATACATGTTTCAATGCTGTTCTCTCAAATCATCTCACCCTCACCTTCTCCCACAGAGTCTGACAGTCTGTTCTTTACATCTGTGTCTCTTTTGCTATCTTGCATATAGGGTCATCATTGCCATCTTTCTAAATTTCATATATATGCATTAATAGACTGTATTGGTGTTTTTCTTTCTGACTTACTTTGCTCTGTATAATAGGCTCCAGTTTCATCCACCTCATTAGAATTGATTCAAATGTATTCTTTTTAATAACTGAGTAATATTCCATTGTGTATATGTACCACAGCTTTCTTATCCATTCGTCTGCTGATGGACATCTAAGGTTGCTTCCATGTTCTGGCTATTGTAAACAGTGATGCAATGAACATTGGGGTACATGCATCTATTTTAATTCTGGTTTCCTCAGTGTGTATGCCCAGCAGTGGGATTGCTGGGTCGTATGGCAGTTCCATTTCCAGCTTTTTAAGGAATCTCCACACTGTTCTCCATAGTGGCTGTACTAGTTTGCATTCCCACCAACAGTGTAAGAGGGTTCCTTTTTCTCCGCACCCTCTCTAGCATGTATTGTTTATAGACTTTTGGATAGCAGCCGTTCTGACTGGCATGAGATGGTACCTCATTGTTTTTTTTTTTTTTAATTTAAATTTATTTAGTTTAATTGGAGGCTAATTACTTTACAATATTGTGTTGGTTTTGCCATACATCAACATGAATCCACCACAGGTGTACACTCATTCTGGTTTTGATTTGCATTTCTCTGATAATGAGTGATGTTGAGCATCTTTTCATGTGTTTGTTAGCCATCTGTATGTCTTCTTTGGAGAAATGTCTGTTTAGTTCTTTGGCCCATTTTTTGATTGGGTCGTTTATTTTTCTGGAATTGAGCTGCATGAGTTACGTGTATATTTTTGAGATTAATTCTTTGTCAGTTGCTTCATTTGCTATTATTTTCTTCCATTATGAAGGCTGTCTTTTTGCCTTGCTTATAGTTTTCTTCGTTGTGCAAAAGATTTTAAGTTTAATTAGGTCCCATTTGTTTATTTTTGGTTTTATTTCCATTACTCTGGGAGGTGGGTCATAGAGGATTCTGCTGTGATTTATCTAAGAGAGTGTTTTGCCTATGTTTTCTTCTAAGAGTTTTATAGTTTCTGGTCTTATGTTTAGATCTTTAATCCATTTTGGGTTTATTTCTGTGTATGGTGTTATAAAGTGTTTTAGTTTCATTCTCTTACAAGTGGTTGACCAGTTTTCCCAGCACCACTTGTCAAAGAGATTGTCTTTAATCCATTGTATATTCTTGCCTCCTTTGTCAAAGATAAGGTGTCCATAGGTGTGTGGATTTATCTCTGGGCTTTCTATTTTGTTCCATTGATCTATATTTCTGTCTTTGTGTCAGTACCATACTGTCTTTATGACTGTGGCTTTGTAGTAGAGCCTGAAGTCAGGCAGGTTGATTTCTCCAGTTCCATTCTTCTTTCTCAAGATTGCTTTGGCTATTTAAGGTTTTTTGTATTTCCATACAAATTGTGAAATTATTTGTTCTAATTCTCTGAAAAATACCATTGGTAGCTCAATAGAGATTGGATTAAATCCATAGATTGCTTTGGGTAGTATACTCATTTTCACTATATTGATTTTTCTGATCCATGAACATAGTATATTTCTCCATCTATTTTTGTCATCTTTGATTTTTTTCATCAGTGTTTTATAGTTTTCTGTGTATAAGTCTTTTGTTTCTTTAGGTAGATTTATTCTTAAGTATTTTATTCTTTTTATTGCAATGGTGAATGGAATTGTTTCCCTAATTTCTCTTTCTGTTTTCTCATTGTTAGTATATAGGAATGCAAGGGATTTGTCTGTGTTAATTTTGTATCCTGCACCTTTACTGTATTCAGCAATTAACTCTAGCAATTTTCTGGTGGAGTCTTTAGGGTTTTCTATGTAGAGGATCATGTCATCTGCAAACAGTGAGAGTTTTACTTCCTCTTTTCCAATCTGGATTCTTTTTATTCCTTTTTCTGCTCTGATTGCTATGGCCAAAACTTCCAAAACTATGTTGAATAGTAGTGGTGAAAGTGGACACCCTTGTCTTGTTCCTTACTTTAGGGGAAATGCTTTCAATTTTTCACCATTGAGGAAAAGTCTTGCCGTGGGTTTATCATATATGGCTTTTATTATGTTGAGGTATGTTCCTTCTAGTCCTACTTTCTGGAGGGTTTTTACCATAAATGGATGTTGAATTTTGTGAAAGGCTTTCTCTGCATCTATTGAGATAATCATATGGTTTTTATCTTTTAATTTGTTAATGTGGTGTATCACGTTGATTGATTTGCAAATATCGGAGAATCCTTGCATTCCTGGGATCAAGTCCACTTGGCCATGATGTCTGGTCTTTTTAATATGTTGTTGGATTCTGTTTGTTAGAATTTTGTTAAGGATTTTTGCATCTATATTCATCAGTGATATTGGCCTGTAGTTTTTTTTTCTTTTTTTTTTTTTTTTTTTGTGGCATCTTTGGTTTTGGTATCAGCGTGATGGTGGCCTCATAGAATGAGTTTGGAAGTTTACCTTCCTCTGCATTTTTTTGGGAAGAGTTTGAGTAGGACAGGTGTTCAGTTCAGTTCAGTCGCTCAGTCGTGTCTGACTCTTTGCGACCCCATGAATTGCAGCATGCCAGGCCTCCCTGTTCATCACCAACTCCCAGAGTTCACTCAGATTCATGTCCATCGAGTCAGTGATGCCATCCAGCCATCTCACCCTCTGTCGTCCCCTTCTCCTGCCCCCAACCCCACCCCTCCAGCATCAGAGTCTTTTCCAATGAGTCAACACTTCGAATGAGGTGGCCAAAGTACTGGAGTTTCAGCTTTAGCATCATTCCTTCCAAAGAAATCCCAGGGCTGATCTCCTTCAGAACGGACTGGTTGGATCTCCTTGCAGTCCAAGGGACTCTCAAGAGTCTTCTCCAACACCACAGTTCAAAAGCATCAATTCTTTGGTGCTCAGCCTTCTTCACAGTCCAACTCTCACATCCACACGTGACTACTGGAAAAACCATAGCCTTGACTAAACGAACCTTAGTTGGCAAAGTAAGGTCTCTGCTTTTGAAAATACTATCTAGGTTGGTCATAACTTTTCTTCCAGGGAGTAAGCGTCTTCTAATTTCATGGCTGCAGTCACCATCTGCAGTGATTTTGGAGCCCAAAAAAATAAAGTCTGACACTGTTTCCCCATCTATTTCCCATGAAGTGATGGGACCAGATGCCATGATCTTCGTTTTCTGAATGTTGAGCTTTAAGCCAACTTTTTCACTTTCCTCTTTCACTTTCACCAAGAGGCTTTTTAGTTCCTCTTCACTTTCTGCCATAAGGGTGGTGTCATCTGCATATCTGAGGTGATTGATA
>SJYT01020183.1:108947-124949 GCA_006410635.1 Cephalophus harveyi | reverse complement strand
GGCCAGATGCCATGATCTTCGTTTTCTGAATGTTGAGCTTTAAGCCAACTTTTTCGCTCTCCTCTTTCACTTTCATCAAGAGGCTTTTTAGCTCCTCTTCACTTTCTGCCATAAGGGTGGTGTCATCTGCATATCTGAGGTTATTGACATTTCTCCCAGCAATCTTGATTCCAGCTTGTGTTTCTTCCAGTCCAGCATTTCTCATGATGTACTCTGCATATAAGTTAAATAAGCAGGGTGACAATATACAGCCTTGACGTACAGTCTGTTGTTCCATGTCCAGTTCTAACTGTTGCTTCCTGAGCTGCATACAGATTTCTCAAGAGGCAGGTCAGGTGGTCTGGTATTCCCATAATGCAATTCCTATCAAATTCTCAGCAAAGATTTTTTTGGCATAAGCAAGCTTATTCTGAAATTTACACTTGATCTTAGACAAAAGGCCAAGAAGTGATTATTATTCTAAAACTTAAATGGAAAAACACATGCCCTAGACTAACTAAAATA
This sequence comes from Cephalophus harveyi, assembly GCA_006410635.1. Classification (NCBI taxonomy): domain Eukaryota; kingdom Metazoa; phylum Chordata; class Mammalia; order Artiodactyla; family Bovidae; genus Cephalophus; species Cephalophus harveyi. Next base: position 124,445 of record SJYT01020183.1, on the reverse strand, counting down.
ATCTTGACAAATAAAAATAAAGTAGGAAGAATCCCTCTACCCAATATTAAGTCTTACTATAAGTGCAGTAATCAAAGTATTGGTGGATGGACAGACACACAAATCAGTAGAACAGACTCAAGAACCCAGAAAAAGACAGACATAAATATCCTCAACTTGTGTTTGACATAGGCACAAGAGTACTTCAAGAAGGAAAGGTAAAAAATTTTTAAAAGAAATTGAAGGAAGGATAACTTATTCTACAAATTGGGCTGTAGCAATTGAATATCCACACCACCACCCACACCTCATGCCTTATACAAAAATTGACTCAAAATGGATCACAGACTCAAATATAAAATATAGACCTATAAAAAATTTTAGAAAAAAATACAGGAGAAAATCTCTGGAGTCAAAGAGGCAAAGAGATCTTAGACTTGACACAAAAGCACAATTAATAAGTTGGATCTTATCAAAATTTAAAAACGCTTGCTCTACAAAACAAGTTGGAACTGAAATAGTAGAGAAGAATAATAGTAAACTGGGATACAAGATGAGGATCTGCGGTATTTCTTGAAAGGCTGTTATTGACATTTATCAACTTTGGCCTTAGTCAAGCAACCAAGTTAAAATACAAAGACAAATAAAACTGCTTTCATTTGAAGATGATCTAATGGTATACATAGAAAATCCAAAGGAATCAACAGATAAAATTTTAGATGAATAAATTATTTTAGCAATCTTGATAGATAAAAGATCAATATATTTAGAAATAACAGTTGCACTGTTGGAATATTACACAGCCATAAAAAGTATGAAATTTGCAACAACATGGATGGACTTTAAGTTTATCATATGAAAATGAAGTAAGTCAGAAATTGAAAAGCAAATATCACATGATGTAACTTATCTGTAGAATCTAAAATATGACACAAATGAACAGATGCACAGACATAGAGAACAGACTTACGGTTGCTGAGGAGGAGGGGAGTAGGTGGGGATGAACTGGGAGTTTGGGATTAGCAGATGCAAATTATTACATTTAGAATGGATAAACAACAAGGTCTTACTGTATAGCACAGGGAACTATATTCAATATCCTGTGGTAAACCATATGGAAAATAATATAAAAAATATATGTGTGTGTATATATAACTGAATCACTTTGGTGTATAGCAAAAATTAACACAGCATTATAAATCAACTGTATTTCAATAAATAAATAAATAATTGCATTGTTAGACATCTGCAACAACAATGAAATTTTAAATTATTTTTGATTTTTGGCTGAGCTGGGTCTTTGGTGCTTTTGCGTGGGCTTTCTCAGCTTGCGGCTAGCGGGGACTGCTCTTCACTATGGTAGGTGTGTGGGCTTCTCATTGTGGTGGCGTCTCTTGTTGCAGAGCACAGGCTCTAGGTGCGTGGGCTTTAGTAGCTGTGGCAAACAGGCTCAGTAGTTGTGGCTCACAGACTTAGTTAATCCATGGCATGTGCAATCTTCCCAGACCAGGGATCGAACACACGTCCTCTGCATTGGCAGGCAGATTCCTATCTACTGCACTATCAAGGAAATCCCAACAATGAATTTTACATTTTTAAGTGATATCATATAGACAGTGAAAGTGAAAGAAAGTGAAAGTCGTTCAGTTGTGTCTGACTCTTTGCGGCCCCATGGACTATATAGTCCATGGAATTCTCCAGGCCAGAATACTAGAGTGGGTAGCCTTTCGCTTCTCCAGGGGATCTTTCCAACTCAGGGATCAAACCCAGGACTCCTGCATTGCAGGCGAATTCTTTACCAGCCGAGCCATAACGGAAGCCCAAGAATCATGGAGTAGGAAGCCTATCCCTTCTTCAGCAGATCTTCCCAACCTAGGAATCAAACCGGCGGGGTATCCTGCATTGCAGGCAGATTCTTTACCCACTGAGCTACGAGCTATGATATATATCATATATATCAAAAAAGAATAAATTTAACAAACTGTGTGCTGGAGCTCTATACAGAAACACAACTAAATAACTGGAGGGATGTATCATGTTCTTAGATTGGAAGATTTAGTACAATAAAGATGTTAATCATCCCCACATAGATAGATTCAATGCAACCAATCAGTCACAGCCAAAATCCCACCAGGGTTTTTAGAAGGATTTGACAAACTAATTCCTAAAACGTTTAGAATAGAAATGAAATGGGCCTTAAATAGTGAAAACATGCTTTAAGAACACAAGGTGATGGAACTTGCTCTATCAGATATCAATAAAAATTATTTTAAGCTGTCTGACAGATAGTCTTGGTGCAAGAACAGACAGATTAGTGGAACAGAATAAAGAAGCAAGAAACAGACTCACGCACTCATGGGCACTTGATTTTAGTTGTCATTGAAGGTCAAAGAACAAAGGATGGAGTTTTCAATAAATGGTGCTAGGACAACCAGATATCCGTGTGGGGAAAAAAATAAGGATTGACTCCTACTTCATATCGTACATAAAGATCCATTTTAGGTGAATTGCAGATAATACAGGAGAATGATTTGGGAGGTAGGGAAAGACCTCTTAAACAGGATACATAAAGCACTAACCATAGAGGAAGATTGCTAAATTGAACTACATTAAAGTTAAGAATATCTATTCATCAAAAGATACCACTGAGAGTGAAAAAGCAACCCACATACTAGGAGAATATATTTACAATACATATAAAAAACCAAATTACTTTAATTTCCTCTCTATAGCCTGTTGATGAATAAGGAAAAGACAGGCAAATCAAAAGAAAAACAGTGTAGAGAACTGAACGTGGGATCCTAACAAAAGATACACCAGGGGGTAATACACACATGCAAAATTGCTCAGTCTCAATATCGGTCAAGGAAATGCAAATTCACGCCTCTTTGAGAAACCATTACACGCTCACCAGAATGGCTAAAGCTTAAAAGACTGACAATGTGGTGGGTGGAGACTGTGGAGAATGGGATGGGTACTCACACTCTGCTGGCAAGAGTTTATACTGTACCAACATTTTGGAAAACAGATGGCGCTATTAACTGGAGTTAATATAAGCATATCCTATGACCCAGAAATTTCACTCTTCGATATATACCCCATCTAAATGTGTGGGCATGTATCCCAAGAGTCATGTACAGGGACTTCTCTGGGGGTCCAGTGGCTAAGACTCTATGCTCCCAATGCAGGAGGACCAGATTTGATTGATCCCTGGTCAGGCAACTGGATCCCACATGCCACAGCTGAAAGAAAAACAACCCGCATGCCAAAATTAAGACCTGGCACAGGCAAATAAACAGTCATGTACAGAATGGTCACAGTAGCATCATTCATAAAACCAAGGATCAGAGACAAGCCAAATATCCACCAACATTAGGATGGACAGATTATGACATAATCATTCAATGAAACAGTATGTAATAGAGAAAATGAATACATTATAGCCACAGGCAACAATGTGGATAAAACTCACAAACAAAATGCTGAGTGCAAAAATTGAGGCATAAAATAATTCATACTGTATGATTGATTATAACACATCATTGATGAAAATAATACATATCAAAACCTGAGGGATGCCATTGAAATACATTAGAGGAATTTATGATCTTTGATGTTATCTGTTAGAAAAGAATATTTCAAGAGTCCAAATGAAGAGGAAGAAGTTAATAAAAATAAAATAATCTCTAGATAAGAAGGAAATAACCATGATCAGAGCAATGAAAGAGAAAATAAAGATAAAACATAAAGGATCAGCCAAATCAAAAAGGTAGTTCTGAGACTTCCCTGGTGGTCCAGTGGTTGAGAGTCCGCCTGCTAATACAGGGACACAGCTTCGATCCCTGATCCGGGAAGATTCTACATGCCGTGGGGCAACCAAGCCCGTGTGCCTAGAGCTCATGCCCTGCAACAAGAGAAGCCGCTGCAATGAGACCCTCGCACTGCAAGGAAGAGTAGCCCCTGACCGTCACAACTAGAGCAAGCCCCCGCGTAGCAACAAGAGAAGACCCAGTGCAGCCAAAAATAAAATTAATGAAAAGGTAGCTCTTTGAAAATACTAATAAAAACAAACTTCTAGAGCAAATGATGAAAAGAATGGAAAGAGAAAGAGTTATTAGCACATAGGACAGAAGAGGATATAATTTTAAATATAACATAAAATTTAAGATAAATACAGATCATCATTATGCCAGTGCATTTTAAATATCGGCAAAATGGACAATAACTTGAAGAAACAAAAGCTTGCCAGAATCTCACAGAGCAAGAGAAAACCTGAATATGTCTTGAACATTCAGAATTTGAAATCTACCCACCAACTACAACAAAGTCAGGTGCAGAAATCCAGGTGCTGTGTTCATCAGATGCTTTCTGACCAGTCTCGCCTCAGACAAGCTCTGCCAGTTTGTGGACAAGGGGACCTACCGCTCCACTCAAACCAGGAGACTGTGGTAATGACGGTGCCCGGGTCTCCCCTGGGTGGGGTCCGCCCGGCCGGCTCTCCTCCTCCAATATCTTTTTCTCTCATTCTTGCATGCACACACTCCACCACCAAGGGAGATCAAGGGGCAGCTGTTCACGATTTGGGAGCCACGGGCACACCGCTCTCTCCACTGGTTCACGCTGGTATCCCTGTGAAGCATGGACCTGGCAAGCCGGAAGGGTCCCCTTCTGCCCGTTGTCCCTTCCCTGGCCCCGATGGCCACCTCACTTGGCACCCTCTCCCTCCTGCTGTTGATGCCCCCTGACCTTCTTCACGGGCCCCTGGCTCTTCCCCACTCTCACCTGCCCGCCAGCTTCCCTCAGCCTGCACACTCCCGGGGCCTCTGGATCTTCAGTGACCAACTCACTGGGAACCCTGCGATCAGGGTGACTCCAGTCTGGGTCCTCTGCACTTCTGTCTCGACCAGTGCAGGACGCCTCCTGTTCCGTGGATCCAACACGGAGCCGGTCAGCTCCTTGGAACACTCACCGGGTCCCCCAGTCCTTGACCTCCTCCTCCATGCCTCCCTTCCCCCGACTGCAGCCGACTTGAGGGACCCTGACGCCGGGCCTTCATTCCCAGAAGCCTCCTGGCTGACCTCTGTCTTCCCACCCATCATCCTTGAGTGCAGCTTCAGGACCTTTCAGAAGCACAGTCTGACCCAGTGGGCCCCCAGGATCCGCTACACCACACCTGCAGGGCCCAGTTAAAGCTCCTGGGCGTGTTTATCACCCCTGAGCCCGGCCTGCTTTCTTGACCTCTCCCCTTATACCCACACCCTGCCTCCCAGCAGGAGGACCAACCATTCAAGCTGGACCTGGATGCAGTGCTTTTCTGGCCCTTACGGCTTCTGTTGCTAAAACCAGGGAAGTCCTGGTCAGAGGGACGAGCCATGTCCCTCCACCTCTCAGCCTGAATCGCCCTCTCCCCGTCAAGGTCAGCTCTTCCCGCCCCAGGACTCACTTGGGGAGACTCTCACCCCCACCCCCCTACCTCTGACCCCATTGGGCAGGGTTCCTGTGTGCTCCTGCGCGCCCCGAGAACTTAATGCCCTATTCCCATAGGCTCTGGCTCCTGGGGAGGAGGGACCGTAGTTTTTAATTCTGTATCTCCCATCCAGTTAATGCCCGAAGGCACAGGGCATATTCGCTTACAGCTTGCTTAATAAGCATGAAAGATGGATTTGGTGTGTCTCTGACCTCAGCCCTGGGTCTCTGTTGGGGGAAGCGGAACCATGGAGAACATGAAGCTCAGTGCCTGATTCTCATGACTCACACCCACCTAGAGGAGAGAGTCATGGTGGGAGGGAAAGGGGAGAGGACCCTGGAGACAGCTCTTAGGCCAGGCCGTGATTGCAACTGTGGCCCCTGAGGACCCAGGGACAGCGAGGTTCCAGGGAGGGGCCCCAATGCCTTAAGGGTCAGCCCTGAGTCCCCGGGTGTGGGGCGGACACACAGAGAGCCTGGGTGACTCCAGGAGGGAGGTGGAGGCAGCACAGGAGGAACAGACCGACGACAGATCCCACTGTCTTCCAACGGGAGGATGCCTCCGGCCATCCCGCTAGCCTTCCATCCCTGGCATAGCTCTGCCCACCACTGTTTCCAGCTCCCCAAGGGCACTTCCAGCTGTCACCACCTAAAAAGGAACTGGGAAAGGGGTGGTGAGTGAGAACTGCCCCAAGAACCCTCCAGGAGTGATCGTGGGGGAGGCTGGGCTGGTTCCCAGGTGATGTCCAGCAAGGTGGCTGAATGGGCTCATCTCCAGGCACCATGCCACCACCAGGGATTCTCAGGACCCACTGGCTGAGGCCGTTGACCACTTAGCAGGCCCCGGTCACACTCCTGACTCCTGCGAGGGGCCAGGGGCGACTGCAGGTCACCCTGTAGAAGGACCCGATGAAGGAGCGTGGCTGGCCCCTCTGAGCCTGGGCAGGAAGCATGCCACTGTCGAGTGGAGCTGAAAATAGAAGGTGCTCCAGGAAGGGAGGCCGGAGGGGGATGCTCCAGGCCCTCAGAGCAAGGGCTACACGCCTGCCCTGCCTCGGGCAGTCTCTGCCTGAATGCCTCCTATAGGATGAAATGAAGGCTGAAGCTGTAGCCTGTCAGCCTGGCTGAGTGCCGGCTGCCTCCCCTGGGGCAGCTCCTGGGGGTCTGGCAGCTCTCCAAGCCCCGCGCTGCTTCCCAGACCTGCAGAGCTTCTCCCACCTGCCCACCCAGCCCCCCGGGCCTCGTGAGGCGGGTGGTGCCCACGGTGCTCAGTCCTCCGCAGGCGTGTGGCCATCCTCACCCTTCATTGCCATGGCCCTGCTGATGCCTGCACAGTGCCCACCCTCTGTATCTCTCTACTTGTTCACCAGTTCACAGACTGTCTCTCCAAAGGACCTGAGCCCCACAGCGACAGACAGGCTCCAGATCCACCCTGGATCCCTAGACTAGGGCCCAGCACAAGGAGACACTCAGCAAGGATGAACAAAGGAAGCAATCAGTGCTTAGAAAGTTTTCCTATTTAATTGCAACAGGGATATTTCATCTGTTTTATGCTGTTTTTCATGACCAGCTTGGTTGTTTTGATCACCTTCATGTCTGTATTAGTCAAGGTCTCGAGAGAAAAACAGAACTAATAGGCAATAGGTACATACATAGATTGATTGATGAGATAGATACATACATAGACTGATTATGAGGAACTGGCTCCTGTGACTATGGAAGCTGAGAAGCCCCATGATCTGCAAGTTGGAGACTCAGGCGAGTCAGTGCTGTAATTCCAGCCCCAGTGCAAGGACCTGAGTACTGGGGGACTGATGGTGTTAGCCTAGTCCAAGGACAGGAGAACGCTGGCATTCCGGCTCAATCTGACAGGCAGGAAGGCAACAGATCCTCCCTCCACTCTTTGTTTGGTTCAGGCCTTCAGCTGATTATGAGGCCCGCCGCCCTGGGGAGGGCAATCTGCTTTACTCAGTGTACCAGTTAAAGTCCTAATCTTGTCCAGGTACGCCCTCACAGACACCCCCAGGAATAATGCTTAATCTGCTCGCCCCATGCCCCAGGCAAGTTTGACACATAAAATTAGCCACCACAATATCTTAGTTATCCACCCCTCACGCCTAGTCGAGTATCCTAGGCCCTGTCTGTGCTGCTGAGAGAGGCTGCGAGAATTTCAGGGACGTTGTCATCCGTCAGCCTGAATGAACACCGGTCACAGCATCATGCGTTCCAGGCTCACGCGGCCCCAGGAAGAGACGGTTGAGAGGGTAGGCACATGACTCACTAGCTCAGAGCTGCCATTTGAACCTGGTCCAGCCGACTTCAAAGCCAAAGCTCCCAACTACTGGGCCACTGACTCTCAAGGGGTCTTCTGGCCTGGGGCAGTTTAAAGCCTCCCTGGTCACCTGCGAACACCATGCCAAGCGCTGTAGAGCCCTGTGCATGGCAGAAGTGACACACACCCGGGGACTCTTACCCAGCCTCTGAAATCCTACAGTTGGGGCATATATATACATACACACACATATATGTACACATACAGTATACATATATATATATATATTTATTTATCAGAATAAATTTGTGGCAACTTACAAATAATACAAACGTAAGAAAACTGAACATCAGGGAACTCCCTGGAGGCCCAGTACTTAAGACTCTGCACTTCTGGCTGCATGGAGTATAGGTTCAATCCCTAGTTGGGAACTAAGATTCCACATGCCATGATGCATCCAAAAAAACCCAACAAACTGAACATCACAGCTAGACAATGGTGGTGTGTGTGTTTATGCAACCGTATCACACAAATATAGGTCTGTTGGCACACGTAGGCACATGTGTGTGTATCGTCCACACACCCACGTACATACAGGTCTGCATCATCTTCTAGAAATGGAACAGTTTCAGCCTTCTAACCATCAGCAGCTGACTCACCTTGCATTTGGAAAATGTATTTGATGGTAAGGTCCAAGAAAGAAAATGGCAGTGTGAGGCTGCAATGATTTCTTAAGAACATGTTGCTAAATGATTTAATCCTTCCCTGAGACACTGCCCATGAATTGATGACCTCTGCTTTTCCTTTCTCCAGTCTGGTGAGCAATGGCTTTTCTGACAGGCCAGTAAATTTCTCCCATTGGTTCTGTTAAGAGATTTTTTTTAAAAGATGATGAGGGGGAAGTGCTTTATGGCAAAGCACTCTGCACCCTGCCCCCTTTCTCCACAGAAGCGTAAAGCTACAGTTGAAGGAAGGACAAGCTGGTGGCCGTACTCCCAGGATGAGCCGAGTCCCGTTAAATTAAAATAAATGAAGGCGACTTCCAGATGGTGACTCACACACGAAGGAGGCCGGAGACAGGAGATGGCTGGCTGCCTTCCGGAACTATGCTCCGGCTCTGTGATGAGGCAGGAAAGGGGCACCTCCCAACCTGCCACTCCACCCAGAGAATCCCGAAAGTCCCCACTCACATCTGGGGGAGCTGAGGGGATCCCAGAGGGACCAGAAAGGTACCTTACTCACCCTTCAGACCACAGCATCCAACAAACACATTAGCCTGACAGCCATCTTCCACACCTAGCTGTGGGCCAGGTACACAGCCAACAGGAACACCTCTACCAAGAAGTCCTCCAGGATGCAGCACCAAGAAAGTGCTGTGCAGAGGCCTGGGGATCAACTGCAGCAGCCAGCAAGGGAAGGCTCATGAGGAGGGTATGGTGCATGATCAGCAGGACTGACTGCCACCAAGGCACCCCAAGGGGAGGATACAGTGGGCAAGAGGCTGAGTAGATGCTGGGTCTGCAGAATGGAAAGCGCGGGGGGGTTGGGGTGGGTTCTTGCTCAGCACATGTGGCTCAGATCCTCCCTGACTCTGACTCTGTGGCACAAAACCCTCCCCTGGGGGTGCTCCTACCCCATTTCCAGAGCAACTTCCAGGGCCCATTCAGTGCGGGACTAATGTGGAGGACTGTGAGGCCCCTGAGGGCCGTGTCCTTGGGACTCTCCTTCTCATGTGGGCGAGCCTTGAAGAGCCACACAGCCTGAGTAAGAACTCCTTTGTGGCTGACCTCCCAGGGCCAAGTGTGGAGCTCACCCACCTGGTCCTTCCAATCGCAGGAGGCACTGTGTGCCCCCAGCCCTCGTCCAGGTGTGTGCCCTTCCCCAGGTCCAGGCCTTTATAGGAGAGCCCTATATAAGGCCTTTATATTCCTCCTGAATAGGAATACAGCATGATGTGGTGTGCAGGACCTCAAGAACACTCCCAGCCAGGCTCCGTTAATCCCCAGATTGGGGTGGGGAACTGCACTGGGACAGGGGTGGTCCCCAGGAAACTCAGGGCCATGACATGGGTTCAGTTAGTTCAGTTGCTCAGTCATGTCCAGCTCTGCGACCCCATGGACTACAGCACGCCAGGCTTCCCTGTCCATCACCAACTCCCGGAGCTTACTCAGACTCATGTCGATTGAGTTGTGCCATCCAACAATCCTATCCTCTGTTATCCCCTTCTCCCACCTTCAATCTTTCCCAACATCAGAGTCTTATCCAGTGAGTCAGTTCTTTGCATCAGGTGGCCATAGTATTGGAGTTTCAGCTCCAGCATCAGTCTTTCCAATGGATATTCTAGCCATGACATGAACATTCTTCCCATGACATGGGTAGAAAACAATCTGAATTTCTAAGGAAAAAAAAAAAAAATTAGAAGGACATCTGTCATTGTTGCTGTTTAGTCAGTCTCCAAGTCATGTCTGGCTCATTTGCAACCTCATGGACTATAGCCCGCCGGGCTCCTCTGTCCATGGGATTCCCCAGGCAAGAATAGTGGAGTGGTTGCATGCTTAGTCACTTCAGTCTTGTCCAACTCTCTGCGACCCTACAGACTATGGCCTGCCAGATTCCTCTGTCCACAGGATTCTCCAGGCAAGAATACTGCAGTGGGTTGCCATTTCCTTCTCCAACTGGAGTGGTTAGCCATTTCCTTCTTCAGAAGGAAATACAAACTAGAAAATACTTCTATTAAATAAAACTGGCCAGGGACTTGCCTGGTGGTCCACTGGTTAAGACTTCAACCTTCCACTAGAAGGAGTGTGGTTCAATCCCTGATCGGGAAACTAATATCCCACAAGCCTTGTAGTGCAGCCAATAAATGAAACACATTTCCAAAAAACAAATATGACTGACCTATGGCTAGTTTTATGATACATAAAAAATTTGCTCAAGTTTTAATGAACTCAGCAAGTCCTTGATAAAGTTGTAATGGGTCTGAACAAATAGTTTAAGAGAATGAAATACAAATAGGAAAGCAAAACAAAACATAAGAACAAAAAGTAGAGCAATCTGTCCAACTACATAGCAGTCAAAGAAATTCAGATTGAGTGCTACACCAAATTAATGTCTTAATGCCAAACCCAGCAGTGACAAGTCTGAGCGCAGGAGCAAGTGTCGGGAACTGGCGCCGTGCTTTGGGCTGGCCCCACACACAACCTGCATGCAAATGCTCCTCCCCAGGTGCACTGATTCCACATTTATTACCCTCAGAAAGGACTGAAAAGAAGAGAAACAGTCTGTGCACTCACAGGCTCACTATACACTCTCTTCATCAGGGGGCAGAAAAACAGGGACAACCTGGATCTCAGCAAGAGGCAGGCAGGCCACTGTCAGACACAAGCTCACGTAAAGCCTGAGGCTTCTCTCTCTGGCATGAGGTCAGTGAGCAAAGCACAACACAGACACATGCAGCGCTGCCGCAGGTGCAAACCAAGACAGCCAGGAAATACGAAAGCGGTGACAACTGCAATAAGGAGCACGGCCTGTGACCTGGTTTTCACTCCTGTGCACAGGGAGGTTCAGCCATGCTCATGGGCAACACTTCTGTGTATTTCTAGAGTCTATGTCACACGACATGCCATGATGTCCCTGTAGGTGTGTGTTCCTTGATACCTACTCCTTGAGGCTATCAGCCGTACTCCTTTCCAGCCCACAGCCATAACCCATCCTGGGCAAAGAGCCCTTCACAGACAGTCATCTCCTATTCTTTCTTACTCACTCTTTATGCCCGACCTCCTTCCAGAAAAGATGTCCCACAATCAGCAATAATGGGAGGAAAATGTACAAAAATTGAGGAACAGTCTTATTCAATAAAGAGAGAGGGACTTCCCTGGTGGTCCAGTGGCTAAGACTCGAGTTCGCAAAGCAGGGGACCCAGGGTTCAATCTCTGGTCAGGGAACAAGATGCCACATGCTGCAACTAGGAGTTCATATGCCATAACTAAAGATCCTACATGTCGCAACAAAGATTGACGATCCTTTATGCACTGCTAAGGCCTGGCGCAACCAAATAAATATTTTAAAAAATAAAATAAAGAGAGAGACTGTGCCAGTGAGCCAGGCCAGATGCACCTGGAGAAGTGGTTCTTTTGGCCACATCCTGGGAAATGGGGACCCCACCCCCAAACCTCCACATCAACCTCACTTTCAATCTCTGGTCCCTGCGTGGCTGGGAAAACCCAGACCCTAAATTCAGCCCCAAACCCTGACCACCACACATCCTGCACGGCCCCCAGCGCCCCCTGCTCATGCAGCTACAACTCAGACTCGTCCTTTGGAGGGCCAGTCCCCACATTCTCAGACTGCATGACATCAAGTTGCCTCTGAGGTCAGTGCTGGGCGCAGGCTGGAGTGAGGAGGTGGGGGTGCAGAAAAACCAAGGAGTAAGCTGCACCCCAGCCGTGCCTATATCTGCTTCCTGGAATGTTTGACTCCTTCAGTTCTGTCTCACCCTGACTGCCAGTGTCTGTTGAAGCCTCATTCTGGACAATTCCCAGGAGAGAACCCTCGGGAATTAACACAACTCTTTCATTCTGATTACAGTTTTTAATGGAGAGAATTTCTGGACTCTCCCCAATTTTCCTCTCTTCCTAAAATTTTCAGTTAAGAGCCTAACCTTGATGGAAAATGGCCATTGTCTGGAATGCCCAAAGTACTGATTTTTCAAAGCTAAGTGCTTTTTCTAAGCAGATAAAACAAAGTCTCAATGATTCTGAGTAACACCAGAGCCAAGGACCTCAAAAGGAGGGAGGAGAGAAGAAGGCAACATGAAGACTCTCTGGCGAGGCTGCGCCCCAGAGCCAGCCTCTCCCTGTGGGCACAGGCATGGATGGTGGAGGGTCCCTGAGGCCCGTTCAGCCTGGAGAGAAGCCGTGAGCAAGGAGCAGCGCAGTCATCCAGGGAGCCGGGCCCAGCTGCCAGCAAAGCAGCTGAAGTCTTGAGGAAACTTCCTGATTGCATTAGCGAGGTGGCACCACCAGAACATAATCAAATCTCTCTGGAGGACGTGGCTTCCAGAAGGGCTACTGCTCACACGTGGCCAATTTAGGGTAACCAGGACCAGATAGAGCGGGAGAGAGGAAGGCCAGTGCTTGGGACCCAGGGTGGGGGGATTGGGGGGCCACCCAACTGGGGATCAAGGATATCACAGGGCCAGCCAGCAGCACTGGATGCCAAGCCCCTGGAGGCAGCCTTTCCCGTGACCACGTATGCAGACACCTGGCATTGGAAGGCTCAGTTACCTGCCCAGCGGCCCCACATCACAGGTCCGCCTAGTTTTACAGTTAAGGAGGGCTGCCTAAGAAACCTGTGTGCCGCAGGTGGGCGCAGATCTGAGTTCACTGGCTCACACCAGGGCCCCCTGCTCAAGGGCACGAGCTCTGAACTCTCTTTCCAGGTCTTTCAGCTCTATGGTCCTCGCTCCAGCCTGCCTGAACCTCAGTAGGGCAGGACCAATCACAGCTGGTTGTCAAGACTGCTAAAAAGAGATTATACCGTGCAGGGCTCTGGATCTAAGTCTAAGAGCTCCAGGGGTGAGGCCAACCTCAGTGCTGCCGCCTACTGGCTAAGGGACTTAATTAACTCAACCTCACTAAGGCTCATTATCCTTATCCGAAATGGGGTCAGTATAGGGTTGTTTTGAGATTCCAAATAACAGAATGTATGTAAAGTACTAAACACAGAGCCTGGCCCAGAGAAAATACCCAGTATATGATAGTGGATGTTAGGTGTTAAGACACTCAGTCATGTCCGACTCTGTAACCTCATGGACTACAGCCCACCAGGCTCCTCTGTCCATAGAAATCTCTAGTTAAGAATACTGGAGTGGATTGCCATTCCCTTCTTACTGACCCAGGGATTGAACTGGGGTCTCCTACATTGCAGGTGGATTCTTTACCTTGAGAGCCACCAGGGAAGCTCCAAGTGGCTGTTAAGTTGATTGTTATTAGAAAGAAAAGACAGGACCATTCCCACTGGAGTTAGTGGCTGGGGTGGGGATGGGGGGATGATCTCAAAGCCTGCTTCTTCATTTTGCAGGTCCAGTACCCTGGAGACACAACTCCTACTAACCCAACCACACCCAAGGGGTACACCCAAGGCCAATGTCTTATAACGATGCCTCCTGGTTTCTTCTCTAAGAATACTTTTTATAATAGTTCTCAGGTCAGCTATAGTCCGATGTCCTGACCACGATGAGAAAGTACACATCAGAGTTTCTCCACACTGATTTTCTGGACAAACAAATACAGGGATGAAGGAACAACACCTAGAAACTAGGACCCAGGCCTGCTGACGAGCACAGGAGTGGCCATCATGGGCTGCTCAGAGGAGCTCGGGCTTGGCACATGGATCGCACTCGGTAGCTGCACCTAACAGGGGAGGCCCTGACATTCACTAAGCACCCAGTGAATGTTCAGTGGCGGAGGAGAGCATCACTTCTAAGAGGAAGGGAAGAAGACAGGGCCAGATATGGCTGAGATGGGTTTGGAGTATGGCTTTAAAGGACAGGCAGGGATGGGCAAGGGAGGGTATAATACAAGAGGGCATGGGTGTGTGTGTGTGTGTGTGTGTGTGCATACAGATGTACACGTGTGTGCACACATGCAGGGGCTTGGAGTTCTGTGAGGCTCATAGAACAAGATCTCTCTCCAGGACCCTGTGCTAGGCCCTGTGGAGGCTCTGATGGCAAGATACACACTGCAGTCCACCTTCCCAGAGCTGGGAGAGCCCGGTCAGCTCCATATCTCAGGGAAGCCCAGGGGCCGAGGGGCTGGTGAAACCCCTTGAGCCGGCTGGATGGACCCACCAAGACTCGTGGTGGTGTCTCTGTTGTGCTGGGAAGGGGAGTAGGCAGAGGGAAAAGGGCTGGTCTGGGGACAAAGCAGATGAAAATGGTGGTGCCTTTGGTCTTGTTATTTAACCTCTGCAAGCTCCAGCACCTCATCAGTAAATCAGGTGACAACTGTGCCTCTGCTTCTCAGGTAAGAGCTGAGGCTAAATTCCTATAAAGCACCTGAAATTGGGCTTTGTGCATAGAAAGTTCTCCATCAATGCTGACAATGACGGTGAGGATGGAAATAACAATGCAGTTCACAGTGTGGTCCACCTTGGAAAGTCCATGCCAGCCAGCCGCACAGAGGCCCCAGGGCAGAACGATTACAATGGGAAGAGCAGAATGACGGCAGCAAGCTGAGTGTCCAGCCACGGGGGAGGTCTCAGCAATGGCAAGATCAGGACAGAGATCCAAGTACTCATATTAAGTAGACTGGGAATTCCCTGGCAGTCCAGTAGCTAAGACTCTGAGCTCTCACTGCCAAGGGCCCAGGTTCAATCCCTGATGGAGGAACTAGAACCCCAAAGTTGCATGGCCAAATAAATGAATGATAAAAATAAATAAAGCTAAGTGCATAAGTCCAGACTGCTTAGTAGTGCGCCATTCCATGACTGCAACCATGGAAATATATGCAGACCTGAAAAAAAGCATGGAAGGGTCTAAGCAAGTACAAGTAGATCCTCAGGCCATGGTCTTGGCGGGTCAGGACTTTTCTCTTTCCCAAACCTGTGGAAGCAGGTGCTGCTTGCGCCCTGGAAGGTCTCGGTGGACCCTGTGATGTCAAATACTGTGTCTTCCCCAGCACTTGTCTTTCCTGACTCAGGGAGCCTGTATGTGAGAGGCATCCAGACTTCGGAGGAGCTCCCGAGGGAGCAGTGGCAGGAGGAGTCCCACCCCCACACTC
>SJYT01020183.1:25790-108898 GCA_006410635.1 Cephalophus harveyi | reverse complement strand
CACGCTCAGCATCTCCTCGATCCCTTCTCTCCACTCCCTCACTCCTGCTTCCTGCACTCACCTTCGAATTAACCACCCGCTCACAAGTCTTCTGTTTAAATTTTCCTCTCTTTTTTACATTTAAAGGTTTAAACCATCTGGAATCTTTGTTAAACCATAGTGTAAGGAGGGAGTTTATGAGTTGGTTTTTTTTAAAAAATGGATTAACTACCTGTCTCAACTGCCTTTGTAGATCAACCCATCTCTCTCCTGCTTCAGTGGTGCCTTGAAGTGGCACCATCACCTATGCCCACTTGTGCCCACTCTGTGGGCCTCCTTCGAGGGCTTCTATTCCAAGCTGTGAGCACAGTCCCTTCTGCAGCCTCCTTCCCAAGGGACAGCCTCAGCCCAGGGGCCAGGAGGCCTTCCTGGCAGCGTGTGCACTTCTCAGCGCCCCCTCTTTCCACTCCCTTCTCCAGACAAGCTGACAGAAGCCTGTCTCCGTCTTCTCAGTCACTCTCTCTTCACCTCCCCTGAAGGACGGGACTGTCCTGATCCAGTCACCAGTGCTCCCCTTTTCTTCCTGTAAGCAGATTCTGAGCCTCTCCCCCAAACACGACACCGGGGATGCATCTGAACCACGGCATCTCTCCTGGGCACCAAATGCCCCGTGTTAACTGCCTTCCTGTGTTCGCTTCTTGACTTCTCCAAGTCCAGCTCAGACAGCCTTAATGTATACGTGCAAGCACACAGTCACACAGATACATCCATGAAAACACAAGTGTGTGTGCACACTCTTATACACACCTGCACACCTGTGTATGATCACACACAGGCTAAAAAAAAAAAAAAAAATCTATTTCATGTAGAAGAACCTCAGATTCAAAGATGTGTCCAAAGTCACACAACCGCTGAGTGGCAGAATTCAGGTCTCTATACTTTTAGCTCAATCCCGAGCGGGGGTGTTTAACATCAGATTTACAAAAATACAGAGTTCCAAATTTTGGCGAAATAAAATGAGACAATGCACATTATGCGGTCAGCCCAGTGCCTGGGAGCATAAGCGCTAAATTAGCACTGACTGTCCCCATAATGATTACTCTCACCATCAGCGGTAGGCCAGGATCAGAGTCACGCGCAGCCCGCTCCCTCGCCATCCGCCGGAGGCCCACCGGCCATCGCTCTGCATTTGCTTGTCTGCGGCGCCCCCTCCTGGCCTCTGCGTGTAGTTCCCTGGACGAGCGCGGGGGAGCGGAGCCCAAGCCCCGCGAGCAGCCAATTTACTTACCCAAGACGTCGGAAACAGTCCTCTTATCCTCCAGGGTCTGAAGAGAAAGAAAGTCTTCCGCTCTGCTGGCAGCTCGGGCCGTCCTCTGTGTGAACACACACCTGTGCACGCTTACCCGCACGTACACGTGACACACATGCACGCACATGCACGAACACGTGTGCACAATCTTTTGCACCCGGATGGCTCTGCTCAGCTTACACCGATTAGACACAGCTCACCATCAGGAAGGCAGGCACACAGTATCTGTGCTACGATAGCCTTGTTGGTTCATGTCACAGATGGGGAAAGTGAGGCCCCGGAAGAGGACACACTGTCCAGCCCAGCCCCACAGCATTTGCTGACGGGCTGCAGGGCCGGGTGTTAGGGCAGCAAAGAACGTAACATCGTGGTCGGTTCCCAGGTGGGGCCCGCAACGCCGAGCCCGGCAAGCTGACTGTGGTAGCGGAGGATGCAGGAGGGCCCCACGGCCTTATCAGCCACAGCTGAGGACCTTGTCCAGGATCTTAACATTCAGTGGCAGAAGCAGGTGTCTCAACAAACATGCAATGAAGTGTTAGGAGACATCACACGAACACCTGCGCTGAGCTCACCGAGAACCCGGACGTCAGTGGGCACGGGCTGGTGGCGGCCTCTCTAGAGCTGAGCATGAACGGGTGTTATTAGAGGTCAAGGAACAAGTAGGGCAGGATGAGGAGGGGTGCTGAGGATTGGGCGGGAGGGGAAACCTGGCTAAGCTCTCCTGGAAGAAGACTGGGAATAAACGAGATGATAAAATGAGTTTCTTCTTGCAATCCCCACCCCCAAGGAGGCACCCAGGGAAGGTGGCAGTGGCCGTTGCTAACACTGGGTGGGGCCGATCGAACAACTCTGCCAGTGTTATCCCCCAGAATCACGCTTAAAATACTAGGATTTCCATTTTATAGATGAGGACTGGGGAACAAAGAGGTTTAGGAACCTGCCTAAGACCCAGTGACTTAACAGCCAAGGCAGGCAGACAGGTTCCAAAATCCAGGCCTTAAAAAAAGAAATGTGATAAAATCTGCATAACATAAAACTTGCATTTTAACCATTTTTAAGTGTCCAGGCTGGATGGCTTCACGGACTCAATGGACGTGAGTCTGAGTGAACTCCGGGAGATGGTGATGAACAGGGAGGCCTGGCGTGCTGCGATTCATGGGGTAGCAAAGAGTCGGACACGACTGAGCGACTGAACTGAACTGAACTGAGTTCAGTGATATTAAGTACATTCACAGTGTTGTGCAAATGTCACCACCATCTCCAGAATTTTTTCATTTTCCCGAAGTGAAACTCCCAACCCATGAAATAATTCCGGGTCCTCCCTTCCCCTAGCCCCTGGCAACCACTGTCCTATTTTTTATCCCTTTGATTTTGTCTTTTCTGGATATCTCATATAAGTGGAATGACATAATATTTGCCCTTTTGTGTCTGCCTTGTTTTACTAAGCATAATATCTTCAAGGTTCATCCACCTTGTAGCATATGTTGGAATTTCCTTCCTTTTTTAAGGCTGAATAATATTACATTGCATGGATGTACCACATTTTGTTCATCCATTCATACACTGATGGACAATTAGGTTTCTTCTAAGTTTTGGTTATTGGGAATAATGCTGCTGAGAACATGGATGTGCAAATATCTGTTTGAGTCCCTGCTGTAAGGAATTATGCACTCCTAGCACCTGCTAGAGCACCACGTGAGAGTTGGTTTTCAGGTTCATTGAAGATGTGAGTCAGTTGGGAGAGCAGAGGATAAGCAGTGAAAGAGCAGGGTAAGACAGAGTACAAGAGACAGGCTGCGAGAGGGACACCCTGAAAACCACCACAGAAAGAGGACCGCCCACTGGGGAAGAGGTATGGGGCTTCCCAGACATCCTGATATCAGAGCAGCAGCAGCCTGGGGAGACCCTGGTTCTCGCAAAGGAAGCTAAGTTCTTCTCCATCCCTGCTGGGACCATGTCCACACTGTGGGCTGGCCAGGATCCCAGGCCAGGTGGGAGCCAGCTGACCAACAAGATCTATCATGAGGCAGGGGAGTGGGCAGTGTCTCAGCTGCAACAGCACAGGTGGGACTGCCCCCAACCCAAGGGAAATGCACCCCACCCTGCCACTGTGCTCACTACGTTCTGAGACAGGGGAGTGCTTGCCTGGCAAGATGCAACGAGAGCAAATGAAAAGGGGCCAGTCCTGGACGACAGGCATCTGGCCCCTCTCTACTCTACCCTTTCAGCCTAAGCAGAGAAACATCCTGGATACATTAAGTCTCACTAGCTTGAGAAACTTCAGCAAACAAAACAAATGAGGCTATTACAAAACAAGAGAACAGATTGGAATATCTCTAATGTGCTTTTATAGAAAGATTTGAACCCAACAGAGAACATATGTTCTTGTCAAGCTCCTGTAGAGCATTTGGAAACACTGATGCTGTGGTCGATGAGTGAGGAGCCGTCAGCGTCTCTCACAGATCACATTCTGTCACCAGGGTGCAGTACAATTAGGGACAATAAGAACATTAGAAATGCATTTTGGAACCCCAATTAATTTCCACAACGGGAATTATAAAATGTTGGATCTCAATAGCCATAAGGTATTTATATAAAATATGGAGTTCAAAAAAATTATGAAGTAGAGAGAAATCCATATCCCCAAATGAATTTGTAGTAAACAGAATAAAAGGGGGGTAAGAGAAAGGCAGCTTATGTTGAAGAGAAAATAAGAGCTAAAATGAAAAACTCTTTACAGATGGTCCCTGACTAAAAATGTTTTAACGATTTTTCAGCTTCATAATACGGTGAAAGTGATATGCATTCAGTAGAACTGTACTTCAGTTTTTGAGTTTTGATCTTTTCCTGGGCTAGGGAAATGTGATACAGTATTGTCTCATGATGTGGAACTGCGGCTCCCAGTCAGGCACATGATCACAAGGATAAACGACTGATAACTTAGAACCATTCTGTACCCAGACAACTGTTCTGTTTTTCACTTTCAGTAAATTCCATGAGCTATCAACAACTTTCTTATAAAATATGCTTTGTATTAGATGGCTTTGCCCAACTATAGCTAATCTGAGTGTCCTGAGAACATTTAAGCTAGGCCAGGCTAAGCTACGATGTTTGGTAGATTATGTGTATTAAATGCATTTTCAACTTATGATATTTTCTACTTACAATGGGTTTATCAGGATGTAACCCCATTGTAAGTGAAGAAAGATCAGTACAATAAGAGCATGATCTATCAAAACCTATAGTATATGTACAAATAAGGGGACATTTCTTAGCCTTGAGTATAGATGCTTGCCTGCTAAGTCACTTCAGTCGTGTCCGACTCTTTGTGACTCTATGTACTGTTGCCTGCCAGTCTCCTTTGTCCATGGGATTCTCCAGACAAGAATACTGGAGTGGGTTTCCATGCCCTCCTCCAGGTGATCTTCCCTATCCAGGGATCAAACCCGCATCTCCTGCAACTTGTGCATTGCAGGCAGATTCTTTACTGCTGAGCCACTGGGTAAGCCCTGAGTATCGATAGGTATTCTTAAATATAGGAAAGATATAGCCAAGCTTTAAAAAAAAAAAAAAGAGAGATGAAATAAGAAATAAACTAATTTAATTTTAAAACAACAATAAAAGTAGATTTGATAAGTAAAACCAAAAGCCAGTTCTTCTAAAAGACCATTAAAATAGGCAGACCTCTGGAAAATAAAAAAAAAGGTGGGGGGAAAGTATGAAGCTGAAAATAAGAGGTTAAGAAAAGGGACACAACTGCAGATATGAAGGAGATGTTTTAAACCACAAGAAGATGGTAGGCACAGTTTCACTCTGATTGGTTTCAAATGGAAGATTTTCCTGAAATATATAAATCACCAAAATAGGCCTAACAAGAGGCAGAAAACCTGAAAAGAACAGTGTGGATGTGTGTGCATGCTAGTTGGTTCAATCATGTTCGATTCTATGAGACCCTATGAACTGGAGCCCACAAAGCTCCTCTGTCCCTGGGATTCTCCAGGCAAGAACACTGGAGTGGGTTGCCATTTCCTTCTCCAGGGGATCTTCCAGACCCAGGGATCAAACCGGTGTCTCTTATTATCTCCTGCATTGGCAGGCGGGTTCATTACCAGTAGGGCCACCTGGGAAGCCTGAAAAGAACAATAAATATAACTGAAAAGGTAATGAAGGAGGGCTCCCTCAACCTCCAGAGACAAGTGATTGCTGTTATGGACGTTACCAGAACACAGGAGAGAATGGGAAGCTCCCAGTTCTCTCTACAGGATTAACAGACGGAACAAGGATCACACACGCACACACACATGCACACACAGGCTGCAATGATATAAAAGATCCTCCAGACGCATACAGTAGTGAAAATAGCTTCCATGGAAGAAAATAAATATACATGAATATAAGCGTCTAAAATTAGAGATCAGGAAGATACACATCAACAGAGTACATGGCTGACTGTGAGGCAGAGAGTTCGGAAGGAAGTTAAAGAGAAAACCATTCTTTTTATGCTATTCCTATATTGTTGGAATGTTTACAATCTATGTTCATATATTACTTCAAAATAATTAAACTAAATGTAAATAAATTAGTCTAAATAAATAAATAGAACCAATAATCACCTGATAAATATGAAATTGAAAAGAAAAATACTTTAATAATTATTAATATTTTAAGCTAAAGAATAAAAATTAAAAATTTAGAAAACATACAGAAAGATTTTTTTAAAAAATAAGAGGATATTTATTTATTTATTGAATTTTACTTTACAATACTGTATTGGTTTTGCCATACATCAACATGAATCCGCCACGGGTGTTCATGTGTTCCCAATCCTGAACCCCCTCTCCCACCTCCCTCCCCATACCATCTCTCTGGGTCATTTGGGAGAATGGCAAAGAGGATATTTAAAATAGAGGGTCATTTTTACGACCCAATCAAAAAATGGGCCAAAGAACTAAATAGATATTTCTCCAAAGATGACATACGGATGGCTAACAAACACATGAAAAGATGCTCAACGTCACTCATTATCAGAGAAATGCAAATCAAGACCACAATGAGGTACCATTTCACACCAGTCAGAATGGCTGCGATCCAAAAGTCCACAAGCAATAAATGCTGGAGAGGATGTGGAGAAAAGGGAACCCTCTTACACTGTTGGTGGGAATGCAAACTAATACAGCCACTATGGAGAACAGTGTGGAGATTCCTTAAAAAACTACAAATAGAACTGCCTTATGACCCAGCAATCCCACTGCTGGGCATACACACCAAGGAAACCAGAATGGAAAGAGACATGTGTACCCCAAAGTTCATCGCAGCACTGTTTATAATAGCCAGGACATGGAAGCAACCTAGATGTCCATCAGCAGATGAATGGATAAGAAAGCTGTGGTACATATACACTATGGAGTATTACTCAGCCATTAAAAAGAATACATTTGAATCAGTTCCAATGAGGTGGATGAAACTGGAGCCAATTATACAGAGTGAAGTAAGCCAGAAAGAAAAACACCAATACAGTATACTAACACATATATATGGAATTTAGAAAGATGGTAATGATAACCCTATATGTGAGACAGCAAAAGAGACACAGATGTAAAGAACAGACTTTTGGACTTTGTGGAAGAGGGAGAGGGTGGGATGATTTGGGAGAATGGCATTGAAGCATGTATACTATCATGTAAGAAACAAATCACTAGTCTAGGTTTGATACAGGATACAGGATGCTTGGGGCTGGTGCACTGGGATGACCCAGAGAGATGATATGGGAAGGGTGGTGGGAGGGGGGTTCAGGGTTGGGAACTCATGTACACCCATGGCGGATTCATGTTAATGTATGGTAAAACCAATACAGTATTGTAAAGGAAAAAAATAAAATTTAAATTTTAAAAAAAAGAGAAAAAAATAAATGAACTACAATGATACACTTGCATAGGGAATACAGCCAATATTTTATAATAACTATAAATGCAGTGCAATTTTTAAAAACTGTGAATCATTATATTGTACACCTAAAATTCATATAATATTATAAATAAACTATACTGAATAAAAATCTATTCTGTAAAAAAAAAATAAGCAAAAATAAATAAATAAATTAAATAGAGGGTCATTTTTGTAATTAAAGAGGTAAGAATGACTCACCCAGACAGGACACAAAACCTCAAAGCCAAAAAGGAAAACACCAGATTTGATCACATCAACATTTAAAACCTCTATACAAGGAAAGGGCATCATGGACTCATCAATAGACAAGTGTTATACTGGAGAAAAAATATTTATAAGATTTATAAACAGCCACATGGTTTTATCCAGAATACCTTAGGAGCTTTTACAAAGTCAATATGGACCAACAGAAAAACAAGCAAGGAATATGCACAAATTACAGAAGATATGAGAATGGCTGATAAACACTTGAAGAGATGCGAAAGCCCTCTAGATATCTAATAAAATACAAATTTAAATGATAATGAAATATTTCTTGTACCCACCAGACTGGCAAAATTAAAAATATTGAGCACAAGTGTCACTGGCAGGAATCGGAAATGGGAAAATTCTCAGTTATTTTTCAAATATTTCCTCTTATCTGTTGATCTTTTCCTCTCCCTCTGGCACTCATATTATTAATAGATAAATAGGAACACTTTCCCTTCTCACCTCCATCCTCCCTTAACTCTCCATCTCGCTGGTTCCTCCCCGTTCATTCATTTGCTCTTCTTCCCTTTAACCTTCCCATTGAGTTCATCATCTCTTCACTGTTTACACCCTTTACCACCAGCTGGTTCTTCGTCATAACTGCCTCATCTAACCTCGTATTTCCAGTACCCTACTGAGGGTATTTATTATTCACATGTAAATGCGTTTCCTGTCTTGTCTATCTGCTCCCTCTAGTATTCAGTTTGTGATCTTTTCCTCTTGGTGTTTACTGTTCTCACATGTCTCATTTTTCCCTACAGCATTTTTTTTTTCCTCTTTTATTTCTTTTTTTTTTTTTTGTCTCACTTGTTTGGTTGGGTTTTTTGTTTGTTTTTGGCTATACCACAAGACATGTAGGACCTTAGTTTCCTGACAGGGATTGAACTCACGCTCCCTTAGCCACTGCTCTTGCAGTGTGGGCATGGCATCTTAACCACTGGCCCACCATGGAAGTCCAAACCACTCACTTTCCCTGATGAAGGTCAGCCAACTTAGCCGGTTGAGTACACTTGGGAGGAGGAGCTGGCAGCCTTCGCCCCAGGCAGCACCTTCCAGGTCGGTTAGGGAAGGCGGACAGATGATCCTCAAGGTAGAGCACAGGGTGAGATGGACTGGCTCAGCGTCCCCTGTTTTGTTCATCCCTGCAAGGCCACTCTGGCCTTAGGGAACCTCCTCCTCTTCTGGCCTGGTTGTTGTCTTTGTCCTGGGGCTGTCAATCTGCATTGTACCTGGGGATGGGGAGGTGCTATGGGACAGCCAGCTGATCTGCCCAGGTTGGGTGGCACTCACTCCAGGTAGGTTCCAGGCTGCTCTGGTCTTGCCTGTGTCTGGCACAGAATCTGCTCCTCACAAGAGCAATGCTGGGCAGGCAGGGACCCCAGGGTGGTACAAGTAGGAGAGATGCTGCTCTGGCCTGGTCCTAGGTAGCTAAGCAGCAGCTTCCAAACTGGAATGTCTCCCCTCTCCTCCCTTACCCCACTTGATTCTGCCTCCTCTGGATTTGTCTTGCATTTTCACCTTTGTTCTGGGCTCTATCAGTTATTTCATTTGTGGTTTCTCCAAGGTTGGGTTCATAGACTAGAGTTAGCAGCCCATATTAATTAATCATCTAATATAGGTGTTCCT
This sequence comes from Cephalophus harveyi, assembly GCA_006410635.1. Taxonomy (NCBI): domain Eukaryota; kingdom Metazoa; phylum Chordata; class Mammalia; order Artiodactyla; family Bovidae; genus Cephalophus; species Cephalophus harveyi. The sequence goes on along the minus strand of SJYT01020183.1, from coordinate 99,789 downwards.
AATATAGGAACAAGAAGCAAAATTTAAAAACAAGATTTCAACATCAGATGTTTTTGCATGGATGAAGCAAACGGATGCATGCAAACATTACTGGTGGGGTTATGAACTGTTACAGCCGTCCCAAGAGACAGACACTGAGTGGAACACATTCCAAACACTTGGAAGATTGGGCACACTTCATCAGAATTAAAAATTTTCTTTGCTCTGCAAAACATCCTGTTCAGATGATGAAAAGACAAATTACAGATGGGATAAAATACTTGCAAATTGCATACCTAACAAAGAATTTAAGATGTCTAGAATTTATTAAAAAAAAATTCTCAGAAGTCAACATTAAACAAAATTGAAAATGTACTAAAGATTTGAACAGATATTTATTTGACCAAAGAGGCTATATAGATGGCAAATAAACACATGAAAATATGGGCAACATCATTAGTCATTAGGGAAGTGCAAATTAGAACCACAATGAATTATGACTACACACCCATTAGAATGGCTTTAAAAAAGCACTAACACTAAATGCTTGCAAGAATGCAGAGAGCCAGAGTGTTCATACATTGCTGGTGAGACTGTAAAATGGTTCCGCCACTCTGGAAAATAGTTTGGAAGTTCCTTTGAAAACTAAAAACGGACTTATCATTTGGCCCAGAAAATGCAATGTTGGGCATTTTACTGGAGAAATGAAAACTTATTTTTATACAGAATCTTATACATGTATGTTCGGAGTGGTTTTATTTGTAATAGTCAAAAACTAGGGATTCCCTAATAGCTCAGGTGGTAAAGAATCCGCCTGCAATGCAGGAGACCTGGGTTCAATCCCTGGGTTGGGAAAATCCCCTGGAGAAGGGCAAGGCTACCCACTCCAGTATTCTGGCCTGGAGAATTTCATGGACTGTAAAGTCCAAGGGGTCTCAAAGAGTTGGACATGACTGAGTGACTTTCACTTTTACTTTTCAGAAACTATGCACATGTCCTTCAATGTGGAATGCTGAACAAACTGTAGAACATAATAGAAAGTGAAAGTGAAGTCGCTCAGTTGTGTCCGACTCTTTGCGATCTCATGGACTGTAGTCTACCAGGCTTCTCTATCCATGGGATTTTCCAGGCAAGAGTACTGGAGTGGGTTGCTATTTCCTTCTCCAGGGAATCTTCCTGACCCCGGGATCGAACCCAGGTCTCCTGTATTGCAGGCAGACGCTTTACCCTCTGAGCCATTATAAAATACCATGCAGTATTAAGAAGGAAGAGACTGAGCTTCCCTGGGACTCAGTGGTAAAGAATCTGCCTGCTAATGCAGGAGACGTGGGTTTGATCCCTGGTCTGGAAAGATTCCACATGCTGTGGAGCAACTAAGCCCATGCACTGCAACTATTGAGCCCACATGCCTAGAACCCATGCTCTGCAGTGAGAAGTGACTGCAATGAGCAGCCCACATATTGCAACTAGAGAGTAGCCCCCACTCGCTGCAGCTAGAGAAAAGTCCCGGCAGCAGTAAAGACCCAGCACAGCCAAAAATAAATAATTAAAAAAAAATTTAAGGGACGAGACTATTGCCACTTGCAACAACTTGCATGAACTCAAGGAAATTATGCTGAGTGAAATAAGCTGATTTTAAAAGGACACATATTATATGATTCCATAAAGTTGTGAAGTAACATAACTATAGAGATAGAAAACAGATTAATAGTTGTTAGAGGTTAGGGATGGGTGAGGGGTATGTGACTTTAAAGCGGTAGCACGAGAAAGCCTTCCAGTGATGTCACAGTTATGTATGATTGTGATAATTAAAGCTACACACATGCTATCACACAGAATAACACACATAAATTAGTACATAAATGACTCATGAGATCTGAAAATCTCTGTGGATTTGTACCAAGGTCAATTTTCCTGATTTTGATATTGTACTACAGTTCTGTCAGATGTTAGCACTGGAGGAAGCTGGGTAAATGCCCCAAGGAAAACTCCCTGTAAATTTTTGGGCAAATTCCTGTGAATCTATAATTATTTCAAAATAAAAAGCAATTTTTAAAAAGTGGCCTCAGAATCTTGGTGAAGGTGAAGTCACTCAGTCGTGTCCGACTCTTTGCGACCCCATGGACTGTAACCTACTAGGCTTCTCTGTCCATGGGATTCTCCAGGCAAGAATACTGGAGTGGATTGCCATTTCCTTCTCCATCAGAATCATATTTATAGGAATTTGTTTTAAAGGGAAAAAGGGGACTTCAGATCAGGAAAAAAATATTCCGTAAGTACATTTCACTCTTCCACTGAAATGCAAGTGTAAAAACTTGAATAGAATGCATAGAGGAGCTATTTGAGGACTTTTAAAGTCAAATAAAACAGCAGCAGAACTGGGACAGGAGACCATAATTCAAAGTAACACTGAGCTGGTGGTGAGTTTTACCATTTTCCCTTTTCTGGTACCTCACAGCTATCCTCACTGGAGCAAGGCAGCCTAAACCTCAAAGCCTTCAGGCTGAGGAGCAAGAGTCTCCTAAAACCCAGAGGGAGTGCAAGAAATCTCTCGTCTTCTCTACTCCATTTTCTCCTGCCCAGCCTCCTGCAGCCCATAAGCACGCCTTTTTTTGATCCAGGATGGAAGGAGTTTTGTTGTGGGTGTTGTTTTAACCATTGTTTTCTTACTCTCTTGGTCCTTTGCCGACTCTGGATGTGGGCACAGATGTGGTATGGAAGCTGCAGTGTTTAGACTGAGGGCTAAAAAGGAAACAGGGAAAGTACGAGGAAGTCATGGAGTGGGAAGAGTTCAGGACAGTGACCCCCCAAAGTTGTTAATGAGGTCCTGGGCTCCCTCCTGAGCTGTGCACGCATAGATCTGACTCTAAGCAGCTTATCATTGACTCTGAGAATGGGCCAAAGAAATAGATCAATGTCCCAGGCCCACACAGGCTACGGGTAATGCACATGTGAGACTGACCCAAATAACACTGCAAGGGCTTTGTATGTAAATGGAACTGACACTGTGACCACAACCCATAGAAGGCTGTAGCACTCTGCAGCTACAGAGTGCTTACAAGGCCATGTATGACATTAAATGCTTATTTGAGGAAAAAAGAGAAGTCTCAAATCAGTCTCAAGCTCTTAATCTAAGCTTCAATCTTAAGACATTAGGAAAAAAGAACATAATAAAATCAAAGCAAGCATAAGAAAAGAAATAATAAAGAGCGGAAACCAATGAAATTAAAAACAGGAAAAGAATAGAGAAAAATCAATGAAACCAGAAGCTCATTCTTTGAAATAAAAATTAATAAACTTCTAGGAATACTGACAAAGAACAAAAGTAGAGAAGACACAATGTAAGTTCAACACACAAAAACCAATCAGTTTTCTAAAAACGAGCAGCAAACAATCTGAAACCAAAAAAAGTCCTAAATAAACAGAGAGATATGCCATGGACTGTAGGACTCTATATTGATTTCAGTTCTTTCCAAGTTGATCTATAGATCAAAAGCCATCAAAATCACAACAGGATTCTTTGGTAAATGTAGGCAAGCTTATTAAAATTTATATCAAAAGGGAAAGGCCCTAGAACAGTAGCAACAATTTTGAAAAAATAGAGGAATCACACTTCTTAGTTTACAGACCTAATATAAAGCTACAATAATCAAGATATGGCAAAGTGATGGATGTATCAATCAAAGAAAGAGAATACAGCCCAGAATATACCCTCATAAATATGCCCAACTGATTTTTGACAAAGACACAAAGGTATTTCAATGGAGAAAGGCTAGCCTTTCAACAAATGGTATTAGAACAATTTAAGTTAAAAAAAAAAATAGGATTCCAATCTAAATCTCACATCTATATAAAAATTAACTAAAAATGAAAAGCATAAAGCTAGAAAGCTTTTAGAAGAAAACATACAAGAATATCTTCTTGACCTGGGGCTATGAAAAGAATTCTTAGTGAGGACACCAAATGCATAATCCATAAAAGAGAAAATTAATAAATTAGGCTTGACAAATCTTTTAAATTTTGTTAAAGATACTCTTAAGAAAATGAAAGAACAGCAGTAGACTAGAAGAAAGTCATAGTCATAGACTAGCAAATCATATATGTGACAAAGGACTTCTTCCAAAATATACAAAGAACTCTCAAAATCAACAATGATCCAAATAAATAGTAGGCAAAAGACTTGAAAATAAAACATATCACCAGAGAGGACAGACACAGTACATGAAAGGCAAGTAAGCATATGAAAAGATGCTCCACATTATTGGTCATTAGGGAAATGCAAATTAAAACCATAGGGAGATACCACTACATATCCATTAGCTGGTGGGAATGCAAAATGGTACAACCCCTCCAGAAAAGAGTTTGACAGTTCTTTTAAACCGTATTACCCAGAAGTGCTTCTCCTGGGTTATTTTTTTACCCTGAAGTACTGAAAACATGTTCACACAAAAACCTCTATAGAGATATTTATAGCAGCTATATTCATAATTGCCCCAAACTGGAAACAACCACAAGACCTTTCACTGGAGAATGGATAACCAACTGTGGTCTGTCTGTACAGCTGGTAACTATTTAGTAAACAAAAAGAATACACCACTGATACACAGGACAATTGGGATGAGTTTCAAAGACATAACACCAATTTCAAAAGATTACATACTCTGTTGTTTTACTTGTATATTCTTGAAATGACAAGTTGTAGTGATGAAAAACTCATCAGCAGTTAATGGGGGTTGGAAGTGAGGAAGGCTTGGGCTACATAGCATGAGGAAGTGCTCTGGAGAAGGGACTGTTTGGTATCTTGACAGTGGTGGTGGTTACATGAACATATAGATAATGTGTTAAAATCTATGTAAGTGTTAAAACTCTTGGACCCTATACAACTCTTTAAAATGGGACCAGGAGAAAGAAAAAATTTAAAAATCTGTTCTGTGCCAGTCATTTTGCATTAGGTCTCATTAAAACCTCACAAACTGCAAGATTAGTTTATCACCCCCATATTACAGATAAAAAACTTGAAACTCAGAGATACTTGGGAATTTGCCCAGTTCAGCTTAGTCACTCAGCCATGTCTGACTCTTTGTGACCCCATGGACTGCAGCACGCCAGGCCTCCCTGTCCATCACCAACTCCCAGAGTTTACTCAAACTCATGTCCATCCAGTTGGTGATGCCATCCAACAGTCTTATCCTGTGTTGTCCCCTTCTCCTCCCACCTTCAATCTTTCCCAGCATCGGGGTCTTTTCAAATTAGTCAGTTCTTTGCGTCAGGTGGCCAAAGTATTGGAGTTTCAGCTTCAGCATCAGTCCTTCCAATGAATACTCAGGACTGATCTCCTTTAGGATGGACTGGTTGGATCTTCTTGCAGTCCAGGGGGCTCTCAAGAGTCTTCTCCAACACCACAGTTCAAAAGCATCAATTCTTTAGCGCTCAGCTTTCTTTATGGTCCAACTCTCACATCCATACACAACTACTGGAAAAAACATAGCTTTGACTAGGTTGTCTAGGTTGGTCGTAACTTTTCTTCCAAGGAGCAAGCATCTTTTAATTTTATGGCTGCAGTCACCATCTGCAGTGATTTTGGAGCACCCGCAAAATAGTCTGTCACTGTTTCCACTGTTTCCCCATCTGTTTGCCATGAAGTGATGGGACCTGTGCCATGATCTTAGTTTTCTGAACGTTAAGTTTTAAGCCAACTTTTTCACTCTCCTCTTTCACTTTCATCAAGAGGCTCTTTAGTTCTTCTTCACTTTCTGTCATAAGGGTGGTGTCATCTGTATATCTGAAGTTACTGATATTTCTCCTGGCAATCTTGATTCCAGCTTGTGCTTCATCCAGCCCAGCATTTTTCATGATGTACACTGAATATAAGTTAAATAAGCAGGGTGACGATATACATCCTTGACATACTCCTTTTCCTACTTTGAACCAGTCTGTTGTTCCATGTCCAGTTCTATCTGTTGCTTCCTGACCTGCATACAGATTTCTCAAGAGGCAGGTCAGGTGGTCTGGAATCCCATTTCTTAAAGAATTTTCCAGTTTATTGTGGTCCACACAGTCAAAGGCTTCAGTATAGTCAATAAAGCAGATGTTTTTCTGGAACTCTCTTGCTTTTTTGATGATCCAGCAGATGTTGGCAATTTGATCTCTGGTTCCTCTGGCTTTTCTAAATCCAGCTTGAACTAGCAGGGTGACGATATACATCCTTGACATACTCCTTTTCCTACTTTGAACCAGTCTGTTGTTCCATGTCCAGTTCTATCTGTTGCTTCCTGACCTGCATACAGATTTCTCAAGAGGCAGGTCAGGTGGTCTGGAATCCCATTTCTTAAAGAATTTTCCAGTTTATTGTGGTCCACACAGTCAAAGGCTTCAGTATAGTCAATAAAGCAGATGTTTTTCTGGAACTCTCTTGCTTTTTTGATGATCCAGCAGATGTTGGCAATTTGATCTCTGGTTCCTCTGGCTTTTCTAAATCCAGCTTGAACGTCTGGAAGTTCACAATTCATGTACTGTTGAAGCCTGGCTTGGAGGATTTTGAGCATTACTTTACTAGTGTGTGAGATGAGTGCAATCGTGCGGTAGTTTGATCATTCTTTGGCATTGTCCTTCTTTGGGATTGGAATGAAAACTGACCTTTTCCAGTCCTGTGGCCACTGCTGAATTTTCTGTTTGCTGGTATACTGAGTGCAGCACTTTCACAGCATCATCTTCCAGAGTCACACCATAAACAGTGGCAGAGCCAGGAGCCCCACCGAGCCCCTCCCTGCATCTAGCACTGTGATGGTAAAGTCTGCGTGTTGCAGTCGAGGACACTGGGAAGGACAGGCTGCCCTCTTTGTTTATGTAAGTTATGTGCCTGGCTTCTGCGCACAGCCTTGCTTAGCTGGACCTGTTCAGCTTTTAGACGAGTGGCTGTCTTAGCAGGATCACTTGGGCTTCTTCAGCGCTGGCCTGAACATGTGGATTGGACTTGATGATGTTCTCTGACGTATGTGGAGACGCTTAACTAATGGCAGGAACACTCCACTAAGACCTGGCTGTTTCACCTTGATCCTTTCCTATCCCTGGATGATTCTGCTCACTCCCAGGTAGGTGTTGTTGTCTCTCAGTTATGTATTTTAGACCTAGAGGGTTTACCAATATGAACTTCAGACAGTATGCCTAATTATCTCCACAGATATACATCATCCCTGGCCTAAAACCTTAAATGAGTATTTAGTGTTAACTAGCTATTATTGTCTCCCAGGTGGCACTAGTGGCAAAGAACCTGCCTGCCAATACAGGAGACATAAGAGATGTGGGTTTGATCCACAAGCCAAGAAGATCTTCTGGAGGAGGGTATGGCAACTCACTCCAGTATTCTTGCCTGGAGATTCCCACGAACAGATGAGCCTTGTGGGCTTCTATCCATAGGGTCACAAAGAGTTGGACACGACTGAAGTGATTGAGTATGCACAGCTAATGCTAACTTGCAAAACGTGAAGACATAAAATGTCCATTAGGATCAATGATCAAAGAACACAACATATAACAGACAAAAAAACAAAAATTACATATCTGTCTCTAAAATTTTACCTTAATGCTGAGGATTCAAGTTAACATTTTTTCCCTCCTGAAAAATGCATCATGAAGTTGGCTTAAAAAGCAATTATCAAGCATTCATCCTTAATGAAAACTACTTAGGCAAAATTAACAAGAAAATATTTTAATACTTTCGTAGCACAAAATTAAACTAAGACAGGTTAAGAGGAATGTGAGGAGATCTAGAAAACCATAAATTATATAGCTTTATTTTGCCATAACCTAGATGTTGAGAATGAACAGGCGTCCTATGAGCAGTCTCATTTCTCCTCTCGAAGGCACAGTCTGGTAATGCACCGAACAAACAGGCTTGTCCAGTCCCCTGACCTGTCACTTACAATGTGAAAACCATTCATCACTACGGGTTCAAATGACAGTCTGTCTGCAGCTCACTTCAACTGCTCCTCAGGCCCCTTTAGGCTGGACTTCTGATTTCTTCTTTCTTTCTGACCCTGAATTCGGTAGAGCTTCTTCCTGAGGTCCTTCTGTCGCTTCAGTTTCTCTTCTTCCTCCTTCTGCTTCATTTTGAAGTGTTCTTTGTTGTGGAGATGCCGCTGCTCCTTGGCTTTCTTCATCTTCTCACTGTGCACTGTACTCAGAGCATCCAGCAGTGCAAGGATCTGACAAGGACAAAACCCACTGAGCATCAAAATATTCTTACAGCTATAGTATGCCTTCGTTCTAAGTTTCAGGGATCTTAAACATTGCAGCTGACTGTATCAAAATGAGAATCAATTCATTATCCAAATGAATATTAATCTAGTGAAAACTGATCCTGAACTAGGGAATTATAATTTGCAAGGAAATCTAAACAGGAGCATACTGACTTAGCAAAATACATATTTAATAGCCTTGACCACAAAACCACCTTTGTTAATCACTCTATGGATACTCTGTACAGCTGATAGAGTGATGTGCCAGCTGTGTGCTTCTTATTCCCCATTAAAATGCGTAAGGCAGAGCATGACTAAACAAAAGAAGGGAAATGGATTCTGGTCTTTCTTCTAACTTCCAGATCTAGTGCCCCGAGTAAGTCTGACCCTTATCCTTTCCTCATGTAAAATGAGAATGCAGTAAGAACGCCAAGTGTGTTACTGAGAGCATGATTTTCACATCTAAATGCAATGTACTAGAAGCCATCCATTGACAGTACCTTCCTTTCATGAGGCTCCCGTATGACAGCTGGTCTCACTCTGTCCTTTGGAGTCTTGCCTGCCTTTGCCTGGGTCTTGGGCTTGCTCTTAAATGGCAGGGCCTTCTGCAAGGCTTTTGGAATGTGCAGTGAATTAAAATGTTTCTTTTGCCTCACAATTGGCTGAAAAAGAAAAAGATAACAAAGACTATGACATATTTAAATTATGATCTATGCGCACTTAAAATTTGCATGAAATCTTCTCAATGGATTGATTTTTCCACAAATCAGTAATAGCACAGTTTGCTGACCATGAGAAATGAGGACTCAATCATCCATCAAATATAAATCGCTTCAATGAGCATGCACAGCTACAGGCAAAACAAAGGAATATATAGAATATATATGGAATACATGTTTACAATTCTTCCAAGAGATCAGCTCTGCAAATTTCTACAGTATGGGCAATGGGATCTTAATAGATTGGATGAAAAGATCCAACCTTTCTGTTAATGGCAAATTTAGGCCTCCTCTTTGGAGCACTGAGATGGCTTTTTCTAGCCTGACAAGAATAATCTAGCTTTTCATCTTGACTATCAGCCTCTCTGGATTTAAGGACATAGTTCTTCCTCCAATGAAGAGCCAAAGTGCCCCCACCCCTGATTCTCATTAAGAAGTTTATTCTGTTTCTGATAAAAGGCTGATTTAAAAAAGGGAGATTTAAACGACAAATGAAGGCAAAACTCCCTCTACATTCGATTTTCAAGCTAACCAAATTCTATACTTAAATTGAGATGACCAAAATCCTTAACTGCTTCAAAAGTAGTTAGTAAGCTGACAGTTTTGCCCTAAACCTTTACTAAAGTAGACTACATAGAGAATATTTCTGCAATATCTTTAAATTTATTGTTAAAGACATCACCCACAATAATATTCAATATTCTCTGTTTAAAAACCAAAATATTTTAGAATGAAAGAATTCAGAGAAATATCCTTCTCAAAAATAAGCTCCAAAACTGGACAACAGGTACTATGTCCTCAAGTATATTTTAAGAGCAATTCATGGCAACATGACTCAAATTTTATTAACTATTTTACAGAAAAACTAATGCCTCGAAAACTTTCTAGCAGAATGATAAACCAATACCCTGAATTACTCACTTATTACAAAACAATTAAATATCTACCATTAACACAAACAAATCTTTTCAAATGCCTTGTTAAGCTGTGAACAAAATAATGGACATTCTCAGAGACTAAAACCTGAATGAAAAAGGGGATTCAGGCAGGGACTGAGAACTTAGGATTTAAAGGGTAGGATGGGTTGGGGATGGGAGAAAGGTTGAAGAAGGAGGAGACATATGTATACTTAGGGTTGATTCACAATGTTGTGTAGCAGAAACCAACACAACACTGTAATCCTCCAATTAAAAAAAAAGGCAAAAAAAAATTTATTGAGCTGTATACACTAATTATTTGTGTACCTCCTCTCCGTATGTATGTTGAAAGTGAAAGTCACTCAGTCGTGTCTGACTCTTTGACCCCAAGGACTATAGTCCATGGAATTCTCCAAGCCAGAATATGGGAGTGGGTAGCCTTTCCCTTCTCCAGGGGATCTTCCCAACCCAGGGATCGAACCCAGGTCTCCCACGCTGCAGGCAGATTCTTTACCAGATGAGCCACAAGTGAAGCCCAAGAACACTGGAGTGGGTAGCCTACCCCTTCTCCAGTGGATCTTGTCGACCCAGGAATTGAACCGGAGATTTCTGCATTGTAGGCGGATTCTTTACCAACTGAGCTATCAGGGAAGCTGTATGTATGTTAACACTTAAATAAAAAGTTTATTAAAATCTTCAAAAATAACCTTCCACATTGTTTCAATGAGAATAAGTCTATTAATGTTTTTTAAAGTAATATATGTGTTTAGTGCCAAGAAAAATAGTTCAAATGAGGTATATACAGTGAAAAGTTTAAGTCTCCTTTCCAATACAGAGAAAACTCACTTTTACCACTTTTTCTGTGTTCCTTCCAAAACAGTCTATGAACATAAACAGATTCACTCAAGCTTAATGTTAGATTTTCTACTTGAAAATTCAAACCACAAAAAAACATTACATACAAAGCTTCTGAATGACACGCCATCTACAGAACATATGCGCGACTGTACCTTATAGAGAGAATCCTTGTTGGCTTTTAGTTTGATGCCATGGGCAAGCCGGAGTTGACCAGTTGTCCGCATTCCGGACCAGGTGTCTTTCTCACCAACTGGTTTTAATAAAGATGTTACTGGGTTATAGAAGGCTGGAATGGAGACAGGATACCAAGTTCTCATGAAGACAATATCTGGAAAGAGAGTGTATTTACATTACCATTTTCAGGAGAAGATTCATATCCATCTTAGTACACACAAAAAACAAAATACTCCAAACTTCTCTAGCTGGTTGCATAGTATTTGAAGAGAGACTGTGCCAAGTGAACTACTTTTGAATAGCATAAAAGTTCTCTGGTTGTTGCTGGGCACAGTGCACAAGATGTTCCAAGTGGGGAGAACTACAGCTGACTCCTGTTTTTCTTATCTTTTGATGTGTACCGTTTTTAAAGTCTTAATTGAATTTGATACAATATTACTTCTGTTTTATGTTTTGGTTTCTTGGCCATGAGGTATGTGGGATCTTAGCTCCCCAACCAGGGACTGAACCCACACCCACTGCACTGGAAGGCAAAGTCTCACCCACTGGACCACCAGAAAAGTCCCGGCTCCTGTTTCTAAAGATCTAAACTCCCACCTATAATTCATACTGGCTAGAAATCAATACTGAACAGTAACATGCTGTTAAGAACACATCACAGAGGAGATTTACCACTCATCAGCAATTTATCCTCAAATGTGGCCCGGAAAGCTCCTTCTGGAGCCCGAAGTGCCTTCTTGATCTGTCCCCTTATTCCACTGACAGTTCGAATCACAGCACCTTCAAATTTGGCCACTTCCAAGGCAGAATTAAACATTCCCTATAGATATATATATATATAAATATTTAAAAAGTATATAGACACAAAGTCAGATATTTTACCTCTTAGTTCATAAATATATCCTTGGTTAAAAAACAGACAGTAATTCATCGAAGGGTAATAATCAAAATGTATTTCCCCTCAAAAGTAGAATTACTAGGTCAACAGGAATACAACTCTATTTTTCCTGAAATAACATTAATTAAGACTCTATTGTGAGCTCATAACTATGCTCATTACTGCTATCTGTGTAGAAGAAAGGAACAAATGATGTTTATTGGCTGAACTAGCCTAGATGGCCTTTGCTGTCATCTCACAGGGCTGGACTATACAGCTCATATCCTATTACTTATGTGTACACCCTCCAAAAATAAAGAAAGCTGATGGTTGTATATTACCTTAAGAACATTTTATGATCATCTTAACTCTATATTTTTAATGGAAACAGCCCACTAATGAAATTTCCAATCAATGTTGCTCAAACTACCCTCCCATGTTATACTGCTTGACATAACATCCATTTCTCCATACCCCTGGCAATAAAGAATTTTGAGAACTGCTTTGTCTATTTTTCTACTAATCTGTTTGACAAACCCATGATTTTCCCCCTCTCTCAACACAAACCAAAAAGGTAGGAAACAAAACCTAGTGAATAAGATTACATATTTTCAATATTGGCTCTGTGACAATCTCATAGGGAAATAATAATAGCTTTAATTACTTATGTCTATTTTATTTCGCCTTAAGATTTCTGAGAATATTTAAGTAACACAGAGAATAATACAAAGGAGTAAACTAAAAATATAAAAAACCAAGTTTAGAGAAGATTTCAAATACTTTTCTGAAAGCATTAGAACTATATCTTAGACCTAAATGAGAAGTTATTTCATGCCTCTTTTAACAATATATACATTAAAAATATTTGAATATATAAAGAGATATACAGACCTTAATGAATGAAGTGTTCTTGAAAATTTTATATGGAAAACCAGTTAGTTTTAATTTCTTTACAATTTTTATAGATTTATCCAGATCAAGGACAACTCCTGTGGCAGCTATCCGGAAATCAGGCTAAAAAGGAACCCCCAAAATTTGAATACAAGAAAAATATCAGCAAGAGAAAAACTACATTTCTCTGTAATGCAATAAATTACTGAAGTGCAATTCACTTACAGTCACCTAAGAAAAAGAATATGTGAACATACAAACCAGTATTTTAACAAAAGTTATCTAAAACTATAATACACATAAGCCAAAACTGATGATACCTTGAGCATTTTACTGAGGGTGATTTCATAGTAATAGAGTTTCACAAAGATGAATAAATGAAAGGGAACATGAAAATTTGGCTACAATGGCTGAAAAATTAAATTTTGGACATTTAGGATGGATTACATTTGCTCATTATTCTGTTTTCTTTGCTGTTAAATGAGGCCAATAAAACCTGCTCTGATTGGTCAAATGAAGGCTGTGTGAACATACTTTGCTAAACCAGCATCATTAGGGGTAGTCTAATGTCTAGCTGGTATCCAGTGGAAGTCAGAACCCAGTAGAGTGGTTAGCTCATGGTGAGCACTGCTTAAGTAATTTTAGAAAAATATGTCCATAAAAACATAAAAATATAAAACATTATCAGTACCATTACAATTCTACTTCCCTCTTCTCTGCTCCCACACCTTACTTATTAAAAAGATGCAGGAAAATTGAAAGCAAAGAGAAGACTGTGTTAGTTGCTCAGTCATGTCCAACTCTTTGCGACCCCATAGACTATAGCCCACCAGGCTCCTCTGTCGGGATTTTCCAGCAAGAATATTGGAATGGGTTGCCATTCCCTGAAGACTATAAATACCAAAAATGAGTAATTTTCAACTTAAAGTTTCAGGTAACATATTCATAATCAAGACATTATTTCTCAAACACAATCTATAAAATAAAACATCCAAGATAGTTACCATATTGCCACTGACAGACTGTACTGCCAAGAACCCAGTACCCTGTGGAGTGATAGGACCTTAAAGGAAACAGAAAAAAATAAAAAATACAGTGAATCACACATTCTGGATTCTGTTTCACATATATACTCCAACCCCAGAAAAGAGAAAAATCTTATGAATAGTGATTTCATGAAAGGAAAAAAGCAAAACTATAATGATAAATCCTAAAAGGTCTAAATTAACCTATAAACAAGTCTATTCTAATCTGTTTTTACCCCAAAAGGTTGCTCCACAATGCATGTGCTGTGGGGTATATTTTAGAAGCCTCTGTCTTCCATTGTGGTCTTCAATATAATAAAGTGGGATGGTTTGAAACCTCCTCCACCCTACAGAAAAAATGATTGGATCTCGGGACTTGAGGATTTTCTTATACCAACGATGTTTCTTCAGACGCATCTGAGGGGAGAAGAGATTTCAGTAAGATTATTGCCTCAAGTATGACCAAAGAACCTCAGCTGTTAAATATGCAGCAAAGGGGACCTACCTGTACATATCCAACATTGCCCTCACTATTGCCCAGACCACCCAAAATAATTGGGTAATGAGGGTCAAAGTTAAGCACAAATTCACAGGGGACATTTTCTATCTCAATTCGGACATACATCCCAGGTCGAAAACCCTCATACTGAACTCTGGCTTCATCATCTTGATCTTCAAATTCTGCCCGGTTAAGCTATATATATATGTGAGAGGGGGAAAAAGAAAACAATTAAAAAATCCACAAGGCTGTTATTTTTACTAAATGTAAGATTAACATTTAAAAAAAAGCCAATTTCTAAATAAAGGAATCATGAACAGAATTAGTTAGGCTTTATCCTAGTTAAAAATAACATATGTTTTATCTTTATAGTTTGCTGAGGATATGTCCCAACTGTCTTCTTCTCTGGTGCTCCAGCTATAGTACAGCAAATACAAACAACTCTGAAGGAAGCCTTTAATGTTGGTTGACACACACCCTGAACTTTTCCATCCACACATTCTCTTTTTACTCTCTAATTATTTCACACTTCTTGTTTCATCAATCAATATCTCCTTCCTCATCCCGATTCTCAACTGTTGACTGTCTCCTAATTAACTCAAAATTTAAGCAATCTAAAAGAACTTCCAACTAGCCCTTCTACCAGGGTTCATACCCGTATTCAGCCTTATAGCTCTGCACTATTCAATATGGTAGGAACACATGGCTATTTAAATTGAAATTAATAAAAATTAAATAAAATTTAAGTTCAGTCATTCACAGTAGCCATATTTCAAGTGGTCAGTATCAACATGTGGCATTCCATTATCACAGGAAGCTCTAGTGAGCAGCTGTTAAGAGACTATCCATGCCTCAATTTAATCCCAACCTTTACTTGCACCCTAGATCATGTACTCTTGTTGGACTTTATTCCAACAAATCTTGCCTGTTATTTCTCTCATCTTAAAACATTTTGACTTCACTTCCTGAAACTATTGCCCCATTTCTCCACTTATCTTCAAAGCAAAATGCCACAGGTATGTTCTAAAGGCTGGTTCCAGTTATGCCGCTTCTATCCTCTTAAATGCCCTAAAATTAGACTTTAACCAACACTCCACTGAAATGCTTGTCAAAGTCACTAAAGGCCTCACAATCTAGTGGTCAATTCTGTCTTCACCAAAATTAATACATCAGCAGGATCTGAAACAATTTATCACTTCCGTCTACAGTGGTTTCCAGTGGACCTCATGTCCTCTTAGAGTTCTTCCCTCTCCTGAGTGCTGCTCAGTCCCCACTGCTGCTTCATCCTCTCTGCCCAGCCACACAGAGTACCTGGGGTCAGTCTCAGTCTTCTCCTCTCCTGCCCCTACACTCACTCGCCAGGTTACTCCACCCATCTCATAGCTTTAAAAAGCAACCAGCTGCTGAGGACAGCACATCTCAGTCCCTGGCCCCCAACAGCTCTCCTCATTGACCACCTGACACTCCTCTTGTCCAAAAAGTATCTCAAACTTAACCAATCCCAACTTCATCTTCCTTGGTAGACTGACACCAGTGAAAGGCTTTCCTATTTTACTTATGACAACCCAGTCCTTACAGTAAGTCATCCTTATTTCCCCTTGTACATCTCACATTCAAAGTTCTTTATAAATCCACAATGTTCCAGGTGATTTTAAACAGAACTAGCCTTACACTGTGGAGAAGGCAATGGCACCCCACTCCAGTACTTTTGCCTGGAAAATCCCATGGACGGAGGAGCCTGGTAGGCTGCAGTCCATAGAGTCGCTAAGAGTCGGACACGAGTGAGCGACTTCGCCTTCACTTTTCACTTTCATGCATTGGAGAAGGAAATGGTAACCCACTCCAGTGTTCTTGCCTGGAGAATCCCAGGGACGGGGGAGCCTGGTGAGCTGCCGTCTATGGGGTCGCACAGGGTCGGACACGACTGAATCGATTTAGCAGCAGCAGCAGCAGCCTTACACTTACCTAGTCACTTCTATCAAAGGTAAGTACACACTAAGAATCACTATGTTAGTTAATGATAACCATACTTCTTTGACTAAATAAAGGACTAGATTGAGCAAACCCTTCAAGTGCATCTTCAGAAATCACAGGCTTTTAAAAATATTTATTTATATGGCTGCACTGGGTCTTAGTTGCAGCATGCAGGTTTAGTTCCCCTGTGGCATGTAGGATTTTTGATCCCTGACCAGGGAGCAAACCTGCAACCCATGTACTGGAAGACAGATTCTTAACCACTGGACCACCAGAAAAATCCCTAATAAATCATATACTTAATCTGCTTAAGACACATTAAGGTGTGCTCCAGTTTACAGGGATTCTTGGTGGCCCCATCTGTCAAAGCATAACTTAAACACTCACCATCAACTATGTACACATCTTTGTGTCTCTAACTTTAGAGTTCATCAACTCAAACAGCCTGCTCAGCATCCCCAGAAAGCAGAGAAAGACCATCTCCCTTTCAGCATTCTACATGCTCCCTTTACCTCTGTATCTGATCTTACATTCAAAGTATCCTTTGAACTCTGATCAAGGAGGGTTTTCAGAAAATCTTCCCTGGAGAGCGCTGGTATGTGCATAAGCCACATAAGGCCAAGAATCACATGCCCATTCAAAATATTCAATCATCACTCCAGGGAGCAGTAATCAAAATACTAAGGCAATGCCTGCATGTAAATAAACACACTGTCTCAAATCACTACATTGTGAGATCCTCAAAAATGGAGGCTATGTCTCAGCCATTTCTGCCTCCTCAACATATAATGCTTAGCACAAAATAGATACTGATATAATTCTGGTGAATGTCTGACTGAAGAAATAATTAGATGACTGCATGAATAAACACACTCATCTGCATCTCGACCTAGGAGTGCAAACAAGAGGCCCAGACACAGGTCAGGGAGCAGAGACCTAAACAAAGTTATATATTCACATCACTACTACAATCTTGAAATGAGGCTGATAGGAACTGAGTTTTCTCACCTGTGCTTGTTTCTGCATTTCTCCTTTAAGATCATCAAAGTATGTGCTTTCTCCTTCATCATATTCTGCATCAAACATCTCCTTCAATTTTCTTTTTTTATCTAAATGCTTTTTCTTGGCACTTTCCTCTGCACTGGGGTCAATTTCTTCTTTAACTTCTTCCTCCACATCTTCAATCTTAAATTTCCAGAAGAGTAAATTTTGTGAAAATTTGTGGAGACCTTTTCTTTATATATTAAATATTAAGGCAGATTTTAAGAGTTCTATTTGAGCTGCAAAAATCATAGTTATGCTCATCATGAAAACAAAATAAAACAAAGCCTTTGGCTCTAAATAACAGGCACTGCAGCAAGAGACATTTAGACAACTACATTACAATTAACTGCAATTCCTTAATATGGCTAGGAATGCCAAACATGAATAAAAGTAACAGCAAGTATCCCCAACCCAAACGCTCCCAGAACTCTTCTAAAAATATTAGGGAGAACAGGGAATTATTTTTTTTAAAACAGCACTTAGTGTAAGAAGAGGGAAATGATGACAAATGACAGTGACCCAGGAGCTAAAACTTTCAATGACTGAAGAATCATAACAAGAAGAGATAATAAGTATCACTCAAAAAACTCAAGGAATCAAGGATAACAAATAAACCAACATTTTTTACTCTGTTTTCACCCACTTCACTTTTAGGAAGAAATTCATCCAGTCTGTAACCTACACAGATAAGCAAGACTTGTGTTTCTCAATATGGGGCCTCTGCAGAACATACTGACCACAGATCAAGGAAGGGCCAGTGGCTGACAGCGAGCCATGGCCAAATCATACCTGAGTATCTGGGCCTGGTTTTCCCTTGTGCACGTCCCCGGTTTCCAGGTCTTCAAAGTCACCATAGAGTTCCTCTGGGAAAAGAACATTCAAATGACTCCCGTGCGTGTGACACTCTAGCAGCACCTAGCACTAAGTGTTGATTAGTTGAGACGTTCTGCATCTCAAACTTCATTTTCATTCTTCTTATAGCTACATACCCCTAAAGAATCCTGCATTTACACAGCCTTCTTTTTCTTGTCAAATTTTATATTTTATCACCTATTTAGATTAAGTAAATGAACTTAATCCACTTTTCCCTATTTTACTTCAAAATCCCACTTAGCCAAGAGCCATTTTCCCCGGATTAGCGATAGATATTCTAGAGTAGAGAAGCACAGAGAGGCAGCAAGCAGGGCCATGCACACCAGTCCCCAAACCACAAGTTCAAAGAGTGACTTGAAAATCCATGTCATGATAACAACACATGTGAAAGAGTCTCAATGTAAGATTAACACAGTACAACCATATGATACACCTAGGGAAAATCTTGTTGTTGTGTTATAATTTAGTCACTAAGTTGTGTCTGACTCTTCTGTGACCCCATGGACTATAGCCCGCAAAGCTCTTCTGTCCATGGGATTTCCCAGGCAAGAATACTGGAGTGGGTTGCCATTTCCTTCTCCAGAAGATCTTCTCAACTCAGGGATCAAAACCAAATCTCCTGCATTAGCAGATGGATTCTTCACCACTGAACCACCAGGGAAGCCCAGGGAAAGTCTTGGATTACATAAAACACAGCATTGAGAGTAAAAGTAGTAACCAAAAGGATATCGGGCCCAGAAGAAGTGTTCATTCACTCATTTTTAGAGCTCTAAGTTTAGTTATGGATCCTACCCTTAAAAGAAACAGAGAAGTTAAACTTTGGGAGGCATCATTTAGAAAGGTATCAAAATATTTTCATGTAACATAAAGCAAAAGGACCAGAAGAGATACAAAAGTTGGGAAGATTTCATGTGTAATAAAAATAAAAAAGGATAAAATGCTTAGGACTAATCTAAACAAGAAGTGTGTTGGAACTTCATTTTAAAAATGCTAAAAGTTTTAATATGCTTTTTAAAGGACACATGGAATAACCTTAGCTGATGCTTTTAAGTGCTTCACATACCAGGCACTGCTCTAAGTTCCTTAACTACCTTCTTCAGCATGGCTCAACGAAGAAGGCATTATCTACGAACAAATAGACTACTATGTGTTTGGAAAGGAAGATTCAGTATCATGAAGATTCTAATTCTCTTGTTTACATAGTTACAATGAAAATAATCACCAAAGCTTTCTAGTCTGGAAAAGATGGTATAGACAGATTTCCTCTGTTCCTCCTGACTGTGTATAACCATCAACTCCAGAAATGATGCAAGAGCACAAGGGATAACCAAAGGAGAACTCTCAAAGGTGGAAAGATAAAGATGGGTTGGTAAGGGTCCCCAGGAGCAGAGGAATGACATAGTGGCCTGAGTCTCCCTATACCACAACCCACAGAAAAGCAACTTAATGCCAGTGTTTCCCAACTCCCAAGCAGCAAGAGAAGGCAGCCCAGACAGGCTCATTCTTGCCTCAGACTGAACTAGATCTCACCAGCAATCCAGGTAAATCAGGAATCCCACTGACAGTAAGTGATGAAGGAAAGTGCTAACTTTCCCAAAGAGCTTGAATCTCCTTTCCTCCACCGAGATATACCAGGTGCACAGGGGTTATCAGCAAGGGGGAATTCCATTGGCCATGAGACTCTCCTCTTCCACCTCAGACACAATATGCATCCAGGCAGAACCAAGCAAAGGAGATACCCAAAGTATTTCACAATTGAGTAGCATCTTCAACTTGACTATTAAAGATATGGAAGAAAATAAGATATAGAGAAGGCAGTCTTCTCTGAAGAACACAGTACTTTACTTACCATCTTCTGCTAAGATCTTGGCTGCATCTTTATCCTCTTCCCACTTCCCAGTCACGAAGCAATCTCTGATACTGTTCATAACCTTATACAGAAAAGTCAGAACTCAGTTGACAGGCTCCAATCATTCAATAAATAACCACTTTTAGAAACAGTAGCTGACAATTTGCCTTTAAATATTTTTCAAGATACTTCTATAGATATATTCATTTTAATTCTATGGATATTTTCATTCCAAACTTTGACATAGATAGTATAATAACAGAGATAAAAACATATATATCATAGCATTAACAGTGGATAGGGAAATACTATCTGCCGAGTGACTTCATAAGTAAACAATCAGACATTTAACAATTCATTAATCTGTACTTATTTATTGCTGTTTGAAAACTTAATTCCTCTAGCCAATACTCTAACAAAGATAAAATGTCTTGTATGAGTACAACACTGCAAAGAAGTACTGAGGCTCCCAGTCCCAGATCTGCTAGATCATTTAGTATATACATGGAGTGGATGCTAGGTGCATTTCTCAAATATAGACTAAAACTTGTACTCAACTCTGTGTTTCAGAGTGCTTCCTAGGGAACCTGACCTAAGACAGCACACGTCCCTCACTGCCAAGGGCTCAAATCTTCACGTAACATTTTGATCATGATTCATGTTTTTCATATATAACCCCACTCTCTAAGAGTAGCCTTGGGGGACTTCCTTGAACAGTGGTCAAGACTCTGCACTTCTGTTGCAAGGGGTACAGGTTCAATCCTTGGTCAAGTAACTAAGATCCCACATGCCACATGGAGTGGTGCCCTCCAAAAAAAAGAAAAAGTAGCTAGTATGATTACAATAGTTGCAAAAGCAAGTCTGTGCATTCACTCATCCCTTCATGTCTACAATCACTCACTAATTATTACTGAACATCTGTTCTATGCCAAGAAGCTTTGCAGACACTGAATGACAAACTGTTCTAAGAAGATCCTTGCTGTCATGAAGCTTAACAACTGACTTATGGAAACCAGGGATCAAATAAATTTTCAAAAACAGACCCTCCATGATAAAAAACACTCAACAACTTAGACAGGAACTTCCTAAATCTGATAAAGGGCATCCTTTAAAAAACCCATAGCTAACATCATACTTAACAATGAAAGACTGAGAAAACTTTCCCTCTAAGATCAGGAGTAAGATAAGGATGTCTCCTCTCACCACTTCTATCCAACATTGTACTAGATGTTCTAGTCAGGGCCATTAGGCAAGAAATTTAAATAAAAGGAATCCAGTTCAGAAAGAATAACTATTTCTATTCGCAGGTGGTATGATTTTACATATGCAAAACCCTGAGGAATCCATAGAAAAACTATCAGCACTGCAACCACTGAGACCTCGTGCTCTAGAGCCTGCACACCACAACAAAGATCCCACATGCTGTCATTAAGACCAGATGCAGCCAAATAAATAAATATATTTTTTAAAAAGAACACTAGGAATAAATTCAACTAAAGTGCAAAGCTGATACTCTGATAACTACAAAACATTACTGACAGAAAATATTTAAATAAATGGAAAGGCATCCTATGTTAACACATTAGAAGACAATATTGTTACGGTACTGATACTACCCAAAATACAGATTGAAAGCAATTCTTATCAGAATCCCAGCTGGTTTCTTTGTAGAAATGGAAAAGTTGATTCTAACATACAGAAAATCCAAAGGATGCAGTAAAGAAAAAATATTCTTGAAAAAGAATAAAGTCAGGAGATTCACTTCCTAATTTCAAAACTTACAATGAAATGATAATCAAAATACTATGATACGAGCACAAGGATAGCTGTATAGATAAATGGAATATAATTGAGAATTGGCAAATAAACCTATGTATCTAAGATCAAGTGATTTTCACCCAGGGTTTTCGGACAAGTCATTGGAGGAGAGAACAGACTTTTCAACAGATGGGGCTAGGACAGCTAGATATTCACATGCAAAAGAATGAAGACGGGCTCATCTCACACCAAATTCAAAAATTAATTCAAAATGTATCAAAGACTTAAATGTAACAGTTAAACTATAAAACTCTAACACAAAATCACAGGAGTCAATTTTTATGATTCTGGATTTGACAATGGTTTCTTAGATTTGATACCAAACAAGCAACAACAAAAACACATTGAGATGTGTTGTCCAGATGGTAGCTATAACATGTGGTTATTTAAATTCTAATTAAGATCAAACAAAACAAACAAAATTTTGGTTCTTCTGTCTCAGTAGCCACATTTAAAGTGCTTAATAGCCACAAGTAGCAACCTAGGATGGTTCTTCGCAGATCATTTTATTATCCCTCTTCTGTAGAGAAGAGTGGACTGTGACTAGGATGGACACATGGTGGTTACAGAGGTACTCACCCAGTCAGCCATTAAGTCAAACAATTACTTTATGTGGTTTTTCTAGAATCTGTATTAAATTTTGCCCCCCCTCCAAAAAAAGATTATATAAAATAAATTAGAACAGATAATTGACAGTGACTGGCCCTCCCTGACATTTCAACTAAACTGAATGATCAAAAGAAGCCAGCCATGGAAAGGTCAGAAGAATATTCCAGAACAGAAAATAGAAGGCAAGAGGTCTAAGATGGGATTAAACCTTGAAAGTCTGAGAACTGAATGAATTCTGTGACTAGACAGTGATGAGTGGGAGATGAAAATTTACCAGTGTTATCGATATCTGTTTCCTTACAAATAGTAGAAATTCTAAATGTTAACTCAGGGATATTATATATCTCCTCGTTATAAAACACAAAATATCTCACATGTATGAAAACCTACATGCAACACTTCAAAATAAAGATTAATAATACTATCCACACTAAGAGCTAACCATTCTCCTTTGTTCCATTAACACATGTATATGGTCTGACTTAAACTCAGAACATATTATTGCTTAGGATCCATGAAATACTCATTCCAATATCTGGAGAAATGTCCTCTGTTATATTATAAAAATAAGCCTAATAACAGGTAGGCAATTTTGAAATTATATAATCTTTTAGAACAATTCCTGAATTCTCTCGTAAGTTAAATATGCTATTCATATTCAGCCTTACCTCCTCTAAATCCCAATCATGGGGCGCCTCTACATGAAATCTGGAGCAGTCCAAAGAGTCAGCCTTGTGCTTACACTCGCTGGCAGGCTGGCTGACACGAAACAACCCTCCAATCTCTTCTCCATTATCACCATCTTTGTCTTCATTATCCTCTGTCACTAAAGAAATCACCATGATAGAAAGGTGAGAACAAATCTACCTACTAGAGGACCTGGCACTGAGGCTCCCTCTTTGCAGTAGATATGGTGATGCCCCCAAGCACATCAACCACAGACACAGAAAGGCCAGGAAACTACTGCTCAGCATGTAGTCTGGAGGGAGAGTACTGACTGGGGCAGGGAGAGGATGTTTAAAGACAGAGCTTTCAAATATCATAAAGAGTTTCTCTTTAAGAGTGTTGAGTCTCTAATCACTAAGATTACTCAGGCAAAACTTGAACAGAAATTATTAAACACCAACCCAACTCAAAGCTCCTAGGTCACATATACTCCTTGGCTTTGTTCTAATCATATAGTAAATAGGAACTGCAATATCAGGTTCACCACTTTGTCTTTTGCATTCCTGAGTCAAGTTCTTTCCATAAAGAACATACATACAGATTAGTAAAATATAAAATCAGAGAAGGGTAAAAGGAAAAAACAGAATGAGTTATACAGAACACTCATTCTCAGAGAGGAAAAAACAC
This sequence comes from Cephalophus harveyi, assembly GCA_006410635.1. Taxonomy (NCBI): domain Eukaryota; kingdom Metazoa; phylum Chordata; class Mammalia; order Artiodactyla; family Bovidae; genus Cephalophus; species Cephalophus harveyi. Next base: position 76,093 of record SJYT01020183.1, on the reverse strand, counting down.
CTTTAGAGGCAGAATTTTTTCTGATACTAAATTCTACAAAAAAAATTCCCTTGAAGGATTTTCTACAGGGGGTACAAAATGACATAACAGAAGAGCAATCTTATCAAAAGTTTTGTTTTATGGCAAACCCATAAATCTACTTTGTATGACTGATTTACAGTCCTCATCAGCTGAAGATGAAAAACATCTGCCAAACATAAAATATGATAGCCAGGAATATCTTATCACTGTCAAAAGTATGACAGAAATCCTCTAACCAATCTCATCTCCTTTTCAGAAAACAGTTTAAGAACTTAAAATGAGCTCTTTTACCTGTCCCATAAATAAGCTTTCGAAGGTTTGGAGTTGTTTGCTGCTGCCTCAGAAAGGCCTCAGCTGCCTTCCTGGAAAGGTCTTCCTTCCACTTGAGGGCACCTGAAAAGACAACACAGACATCAGTTAAGTCTGTTTATCTGTCCCTAGGCTTCAAGCTCACTGCTCATTCATCCTGAAAACCTTTTATGAGTTATAATATTTGAACAGTTAACAAAATCTCCAAACCAGCAGAAACTCAAATGTAGACATTCTATCTGTAGAACCCTTTCAGTGCCAAGTTTACAATGGCAGTTAAATACATTTAAGCATACCTGAAGTTTCTGTGGAATAGCTATTTTCTTCCTTATAATCTTCTTCTTCTTTGAGTAAGTCTTCTATATCACTGGTCTCATCAATTAAGTTCCCTGACCCCAGTTTCTGACTACTGACCACGTGAGAAGGTTTTGGAAACTTTTTCCTAATAGCCTCTCCATTTTCTGACTCCTCCTCCTCTGTACTGAGAGAGGAATTTCCTTCAGGTTCATCTTCAGATGCAAACGCCTCTTCAGCTGTGCAATGACCTGAATCTGAAGTGGTGAAAGTTGCTTTTTTCCTTGTCAAAGACTTCTCCATGTTCAAACTATCACTTGAATCATCAGTTTGTAACAGTTCTGGCTTACCATCTTCTCTAACAGCCTTAGATTCTAAAATATCCCTCTCTTCCTCTGCACTGGAATCCTCTTCTTCACTGCTTTCATCAGCTTCCTCTGCTTCTTCTTCCACTGAGCTCCTCTCAAGGTCATCATCACTGTCAGCAAACGCTGGCAAATCCACCTCAAAGTCTTCTTCCATCTCAAGTTTTTGCCGTTTTATACCTTTACCAGACATATACTGTTTATCAGTCACTTCAGCATCTTGCCTCTCTTCTGTTTCATCATCACTACAGCTATTTTCCAATCTGTCACCTTCAGACATTTCATCCTCTTCATCATCACTATCTCCAGACTCATCTTCTTCATCTCCAAAAATGGCTTTCCGACGCACTCGACCAGTTTTCAAATCCACCTGCTTTTCCTCTTTTGGCATCCACTGCCTATATGAACAAAAAAATGCAAAATAATTCTATTTGTACAATACCAGCTAATCCAGAGATGGCAAGTCAATAAACATGCAAAGAAATAGAAAAAAATGTCAAGAAATGGTTTTAATGACACAATATATAAAGGAATGATTTGATAAATACTGGAATAGTTATAGTCATATGCAAACTCATGTATATTTATGCAGTACCAATCTTCAAAATAACTTACAGAGAAAATAGAGAAATAACTTTTATTAAAAAAAAAGTCTAATTTTATAAAGAAATGGCTCAAAAGGGAAGTGGGTGCTTAATAGATCTTTTAGAAAACCCATTATTTCCAAGCTTGAAAGAGATGATCCTTAGGGAAATAACTGACTCCAGGTCCAAGGCAGGGAAAGTACAAAGCAAACCTGAAATGTCCTATTATTAGAAAGCAAGACGTGCTCTGGCACTAACAGGAACATACCAAAAGGACACAGAAGACAGACTGAAGGGACAATAAAGGCATCACAAGCAATAATGATAGTAATCGCATAATAACAAGTAGATTTTTTTCTTGGGGGACTGCCCCCACAGGTTGAGGGATCTTAGTTTCCAAACCAGGGATCAAACCCAGGCCCCAGCAGTAAAAAGCACCGAGTCCTAACCACTGGACAGCTGGGAAATTCCCCTTTGAAACCCCATTATTCAATTGTGATACTAAAATAAAAAGGTGAACGTTCTGTGTCAAAGAATGCCAGCTAAAAAACACAGAAGCAGTAACAGATGACAAATACTGCCATTTTGAAAATACCAACACAATAATTGATAAAGAAGAATCAAGATGCCAAAACTGGGGTAAGAAATAAAAAACTATCAAGCTATTTAATGTAGCAGCATTATATAAAACTGTGAAAAAATCAATTAGAAAAATATTAATAATTGTACTAAAGGAAAATGGGTAAGTTAGAATACATCAATAACAAAATGATGACTATATAAAGAAAATGTATAGAAAAAGCAAAAGCTTACAATTAGATACAAGAATTTTACATGTTTTATAACTAACTGTAACTATCTTAAAGTATCCATGTACACAAGAATGATTAGAGGAATGCTCAAAAATGGTAATAGATAATAATGATCATAATAACAGGGATGTTTTAGTGACCCTTCTTATCTGTCAGGCACCATGCTAAGTAGTACATGGGCACTACTGTGTTTAATCATCATAACTCCTATGAGATATCAGGAAATTGATTTCCCCAAACTGGCAGACGCACTGAATTTAACTACCACAATATACCTGTGGTGTTGGAGAAGACTCTGAGAGTCCCCTGGACTGCAAAGAGAGCCAACCAGTCTATCCTAAAGGAGATCAGTCCTGGGTGTTCATTGGAAGGATTGATGCTAAAGCTGAAACTCCAGTACTTGGGCCACCTCATGCGAAGAGTTGACTCATTGGAAAAGACTCTGATACTGGGAGGGACTGGGGGCAGGAGGAGAAGGGGACGACAGAGGATGAGATGGTTGGATGGCATCACCAACTCGATGGACATGAGTTTGAGTTAACTCTGGGAGTTGGTAATGGACAGGGAGGCCTGGCGTGCTGCAATTCATGGGGTCACAAAGAGTCGGGCATGACTGAGCAACTGAACTGAACTGAGTTAGAGGGCAGCTGACGATCTTTTTCTAAAAATGTTTTCCTGTTTTTGTATATATATATAAAATAAGTTATAAAGTAGATAAACTCAATCATTTTCAGACTAATTTTTATTAGCAGTCATAAGTCACTATTACTTCAGTTCAGTTCAGTCCAGTCCCTCAGTCGTGTCTGACTCTTTGCGACCCCATGAATTGCAGCACGCCAGGATTCTCTGTCCATCACCAACTCCCGGAGTTCACCCAAACTCATGTCCATCGAGTCGTTGATGCCATCCAGCCATCTCATCCTCTGTCGTCCCCTTCTCCTCCTGCCCCCAGTCCCTCCCAGCATCAGAGTCTTTTCCAATGAGTCAACTCTTCACATGAGGTGGCCAAAGTACTGGAGTTTCAGCTTTAGCATCATTCCTTCCAAAGAAATCCCAGGGTTGATCTCCTTCAGAATGGACTGGTTGGATCTCCTTGCAGTCCAAGGGACTCTCAAGAGTCTTCTCCAACACCACAGTTCAAAAGCATCAATTCTTCGGTGCTCAGCCTTCTTCACAGTCTAACTCTCACATCCATACATGACCACCGAAAAAACCATAGCCTTGACTAGATGGACCTTTGTTGGCAAAGTAACATCTCTGCTTTTGAATATGCTATCTAGGTTGGTCATAACTTTCCTTCCAAGGAGTAAGCATCTTTTAATTTCACAGCTGCAATCACCATTTTGGAGCCCCAAAAAATAAAGTCTGACACTGTTTCCACTGTTTCCCCATCTATTTCCCATGAAGTGATGGGACCGGAAGCCATGATTTTCGTTTTCTGAATGTTGAGCTTTAAGCCAACTTTTTCACTCTCCACTTTCACTTTCATCAAGAGGCTTTTTAGTTCCTCTTCACTTTCTGCCTTATATACAACCAAAATACCCACTATGTATAGATATATACAAATTCCAACCCAGACTGAAAGTAATTCACATAGTCAGATATTACTCCGAATCAACCCACAGGAGATATTACAATACAATCTAAGTAAAAATGTTAGAGACAAGGTACGTGGTTTCTAGACAGAGACCTGAACTCTGCCTGTTATTTTGGCCAATTAAAGTCAAGTGGCTTCAGGACTCCTAAGAAATAAAAGCAACCCATGGAAAAGGCTTTGTAATGTTTGAGAAGTATTCTGAGTCTGTGAAAACTGAATCCTTCATATCATTTCAAGAAAATATTTCCATGTATCGTCACATAAGTGAAGAGCCCTCAGAAACAGAAGCACATACAAAGCAAAGCACGACCGAACCACCAGGAATGATTCCCATCAAAATGTTTTATGACGGCAAAATGATGTATGATATAATCTTACATAATAAACTTTTCTTTTTTAATATTAAGAATAGAAAAACAGCACACTTACCCTTGACTGTCTATATCTTCTGACCCAAGTGGTTTGGAATCAGAAAACAGTGTCACTCTACTTGAAGCCATCTTGGCATCAATAGTGGAATGGGTGGAAATGAGACTCTGGACCAGTTCATGAGTGGGCCTCACCTCCTCCTGTCAAGGTCATCAAGAAAGGGAAAGTGAGGAACACACAAGGATTCTGAAGAAAACACACTGGTTTCAATCAGTTTCTCAAAATTACCTTAAACACAATTTCTGAGAACCTTTCTTACTGCCTCAAACAAAAAAAAGAATTTCTACAACAAAGCCTACAACTGATCTCTGTCCTCATTAAACTCTTCCAAAGTTCATGGAGTAAATACTCTGATAACCTGAATACTGTGTTGCCAATGATACAGAAAGCAATTACAGAAAAATCTCATTTCAGAACAGTCAAAGAAATAAAAATTTGGAGTCTGGTTTTTAAAAAATGCATTATCTTCTGATATAAACATTGCACTTCAAGGAATTTACTACATAACAAGATCCCTCCCAGTGAGCAAAGATGCATATGTGAGGGCACTCACTATAGCACTCAACTGCTCAAACTAGGGGCACACTGGGACTGAGCCCCATCGTCCTCCAATGATTGGTTCAGGAAACAAAGTTTATCTATACAATGAAATACAACATGGCTATGAAAAGCCTGAAGCAAATATGGGGGAAAACAGATTCACATATTCTTAGGTGCTCCCCAGAAGTTGCAAAAGCATTTACAGTCAGCATGTAACAAATACTATCTCTGTCTCTAACACACAAATACTATGTATATGATATCTGCATATAATCGTCTAGAATATAATCTAAGTAAATATGTATATGTTTAGCGAAAAACAAAAAGAAAAGAGAATGACCAAAGAGAGCTGGAGAAATGGGAAGTACAGGCACCAAACTGCTTCCAAAGCTCACACTGGGTGACATGGGATCCCTGGTGTGTCTTGGCAGCAGGGATGTATGGAGAACATGACTTTCCCTTTCTGCTTGTTGTACTTACATATTCTGAACATTTACAACATGCACTGTGGCCTTTACCATAGATATGAATAAAGATAAAAAGCTTCGTTAAATAAAAGCTGACTACACGACTTCCCATGACTTCCTTCTCACCGATTCCTGGAAGCCATGGCTGCCCCCAAGGTCCACATAGACAGCATCTTTGTCATACAGCACACCACCAACTCCAGAGAGAGGTGCATACACCAACTTCTCCTTCTCATTTAAACAGCGCTTCTTTTGTTGTTCAGGCAGCGCACAAGGGTCTGGGAGGAAACTGACGTCACTCACAGCAAAATCTCCTACACCTGGAAGACAGACACAGAAAGTCAGCACTCGCTGACAAGTGACTGGTGGCAGAAATGACAGACAGAAGGCTTCAACCACAAGGGCAGAGCCTGACACTAGCACTGTGCCTGTCCAGCTAAACACCACCATCAAAGTAGAGGAAATTTGGTCAACTCAACACCTCTGGCAACCAATACAGAGCTGAGTTACTCTTAAAACTTCAGCAAGATGGCTTTATCTTGTTTGGCTATTTTCCGGTTTTCTTGAGAACTGATGCTTTTGAACTGTGGTTCAAAAGAGAAGACTCTTGAGAGTCCTTTGGACTGCAAGGAGATCCAACCAGTCTATTATATAGGAAATCAGTCCTGAACATTCATTGGAAGGACTGATGCTGAAGCTGAGGCTATAATATTTTGGCCACCTGATGTGACTCACTGGAAAAGACCCTGATGCTGGGAAAGATTAAAGGCAGGAGGAAAAGGGGACGACAGAGGATGAGATGGTTGGATGGCATCACCAACTCAATGGACATGAGTTTGAACAAGCTCCAGGAGTTGGTGATGGACAGGGAAGCCTGGCGTGCTGTAGTCCATGGGGTCACAAAGAGTTGCACATGACTGAGCCACTGAACTGAGAACTGAAGTCATGCCAAGAGTTCTACAGATATATTTTACAGCAAAAGGATACCTGGTATGTGAACTTGGCTTTTGTTTTTCAAGTGTGCTCCCCTTAAATAACCATAAAGAGACACCTTCCGGTCACACTTGGTATTTGTTCGAATGTCTTCTGGGTTTGTCAAATCTTCCATCCTAGAAAAACAAACCCAATATTATATGTCAGAAATGAATGTCAGAGTTCTTATTACTCTCTTCACATTTCAATGATTCTCACATCAGTAATTCACTAAATAATTCAGTAATTATTTAGAAAAGTATAGAAATATAAAAATAAAGGAGCAGAGTTCACCATCTACCAGAGAAAAAGAAGCAACACCTGACTATATCTCTCTTAGGCTCTACAGGATCCGCATTCCATAAGCGAGACACCAGAAATGGGAAACGACATGCACCTGGGATTAAGGAAAAGTAGAGAAAAAATCCAGAAAAACCCTTTAAGGGAGAATATAAGCTTTGATCTGGGTTTTTTAGTGTGGCTTAGATTTTGGTAGGTGGAGAAAGGGTATTCCAGGTTGATAAAAAATATGAAAAGCATAAAGAAAGGAAAGCACATGGCACATCAGACTGACCAGAGCACTACAGTCCAAATACAGCATCACTGAGAATTAAGGCTCAAACAGCAGGATGGGGCTCACATCCTATAGCCTTAAAAATTCTCACATTTTTTTGAACATTTCATACTTTTTTTTTTTTTTTTTACTCCTGAAGCCATAGTTATCTATAAGTAATGGTACAAAAACAGTAGATATTTTCCATCAACTATACTTCTCTCCATACTTTCAATAATTAAGACAAAATAAGCTAACCTTTTTTAGCTTTGAAACACATGAGTCAGGAAGGAAAAAGTTTACATTCACTTTTTACCTGTCTGCCAGGATATAAGGGTGAGAAGTTTGCCACGTAAGAGGTCTAAACTTCATAACTGTAATAAAACGGCCCAGATTGTGAATTTCTTGGTTTTGGTATTCTCCGTGTACCATTCCAGAAAGGTAAAATAGCTTCGCACCCTAAATATTAAGAAAAACAAAAAATCAAATTTTTGTCAATACAGCACCAAAATAAAGGCCTTTAAAGAAGCAATTCTAAGAAAGGGAGACTTCTAGCAACCACTGTGCCAACGCTTCCAGAACTTCTCTGGCTTCTTTCAGGATTCATATTGTTAGGACTTTGTAGGGACAGAACTGCAAATACATTTAGTTTCAAGTTAAGCAGTGGCATCATGTGTCTGGAGTATGATACATAAGGAACACAGGCTCCTGGACACAGAAAAAATTCTATGACGGACGGGACACAGTGGTTTGGGGGAAAGGAACGAGGGGCAGTGTGTCTGCACTATAGTTCCTGGTCCCGCAACAAGGAAAACCTTTGGATAAATTCTATTAAATCACAAATTCAAAATACTTAAGAGCGAGACACTGCCTGGTGCAGGAGTGATGCAGAGACAAAAGAGACACAGAAAGAGGTCCAGAACAAAGACCATCTAAAGGCAATATTTCAGGGACTATGAACAGATATATTAAGGAAACTAAGGAGGTGATCCTGTAGAGATACTTGTTAATCTCTCCTACTTATTCTATTTTCAAAGGATTACAGTGTTAGTATTCAATAATTAATTCTTTTCCTACCGGGTAGACTTCTGTCCAGAACCTATGCTTTAGTCGCTTCTTCGTTTTCTTCAGTTGCTTATTATGCTTGAAGGAATCCAGGTGAGTGAGAACACCCATAATTTTAGGAAAGCCATGTACTTGGCAGATGTTTAGAAATTCAAATGTTTCCATTTCAAACCCAAAGCTGGCATCTATAAGCATCAAAACCTAAAAACAGAAGACACAATTTCTTAAGGAGGCTACCCAAAATAGACCACTACCAAACTATGGCTCATGAGCCAAATCTGGCCTATCACTTGTTTTATAACTAAAGTTCTACTGGAACGCAGCCAGGTTGATTTCTTTATATGCTGTCTATACTGCACTTGCACTACAACCACCAACTTAGTAACTACAACAGAAACTGGGACCCACAAAGCCTAAGATATCTACTATGTTGTCCTTTATAGAAAAAGCTTGCCAATTCCTGCTCTAGACTAAATCAAATGATTATTTAGGGAATCACCATGATAGAGAAGACCACTACCCTTTGTAAACTAAAGATAAGTGAAGTCACCATTACTCCTCCAATGTTCATACATGTGCACACAAATCCATATACCACTATGCTTTCACTGTGACTCCAGAGGCTTTGTGACAACCCAAAACAGAGCAATCAGATTAAGCTGGAATAAATAAATCAATAAATCTTTTAAGTATCTACATAATTGCATACTTAAAGAATGAGGTTGAACTATAGTACTTATTTTACATGTTCAAGACATACTAAGTGAAAAAAAGCAAAGCACAGACAGCATGTATGATAAATAGTGTGAGCTTTAAAAGGGTTGTATGTGTGTTTATACACATATCTGGAAAGATATTGGAGGGGGACTGAGAATGAGGGGTCAGAGAAAGGAAAGCAAAAATCATGCATTGTGCATACCCTGTAGCAATTTGAATATCTCACCAAAGGCATGTGTGCCTTTTAAACTCTTATATGTATATGAGAGCCATTTTTCTTAATACGTGTATGCTTTTAAAATTAATACATGGTGTACATTACATAAAAGAGAAACTAATGACATGCTGAACTATTTCAATCACTTTAAGTACACAGGATTTAATAAGTTGATACTATTTTGTATTGGCAATAACACTTATTTTTATTAATGGTAGCATTACATATTCAAAATTTGAATGGTATTTATTTCTCTGATATTAAGATAGCAAAACTGTAACACCTATATTAAATTACTTTTATGTTTTAGGAGAGTTCCTGGGCCAAAGGATAAAATCTGCAGCTCTTTGTCCCAAATAGCTCTTCAGAGGTGCTAAACAAAAAAATTTTTTTTAATAAAAAGGTATCTGTCAACCCACACTTACTAATCAATATGGTTTAATTTTTTTCTCTTTGGCTTTATTTTTGCTAGTTTTAAAGGTAATTAACAGACAACAACATTTCTATAAATGCAATCAAGGCTATAAAATTTCCCTATGCTAAGTAAAGCACAGATTTTTCTATTGTAAATACTCAGAAGTTGTCATGAGATTTTTTTACCCAATATGGTAAAAAGATCCATATTTGATCATAATTTAAGAACAGAGTTTCTGACACAACCAAGAACAGAGTCAAGTTGCTTAATTTCTGGGAGCCTCAATTTCATCGTATGTAAACTAGAGTTAATACCTACTTACTTCAAAGGCATACTGGGGGATTAGCTGAGCTAAATTTGTAGAAGCAGTTAGCACAGTGCCTAGTAAAGGTCCAAGAAATGGTATTATTATAAACTTGTATGTATGTATGTATATCTTAATGAGCTTTAAAAATATATATATTTATTTATTTGGTTGTGCCAGGTTTTAGCTGCAACATGCAGGATCTTCAGTTGCAGCATGGCGGAATCTAATTCTCTGACCAGGGATTGAATCTGAACCCCCTACACTGGGAGCAGGGAGTTTCAGCCACAGGACATCCAAGGAAGTTCCATCAATGTGCTTTTATTAGCTATGTTCATTAAACGTTTTCTCTGACCTATGGTTTGCCTTTAGGCTTCAGAATATGTTTTATTATGCAGATTCTATTTTTATTATAACAATTACCATTATCATCACCAATTCAAACACATCTTTTGTATTCCTGATGATACTCATCATTCTTTCTATAATCTTAAACCTTTCTTTCCTTCAACATGGGATAAATAACCTATCTCATTGCTGTAAGTCCCAATCGGAAACCCATGCTGTCCCCAGTGACTTACCAAATCTGCTACTTTAGCCAGGTCAATCATCATGTTAATGTCACAGCCACATTCAATAATGGTGAGTCTGCGCTTTTTACCTATAAGTGAAAAAATGCAAATTTTACTTTTAAAAAATCTTGGAAAAAATCTGTTAATTCTAATTGTTATTATTTTTTAATTGTATCTGGTAAAGCACCTTATACATTCACAAGAGTATATCAGAAATTCATTTTTATGGGAGAAAACCAATCAAACAAGTTCCATCTTAGTTTTCTTGCTATGTTCTCTAACTTTAAAGAGTATCAAAAGTTCATCCTATGAATCAAGTGCTCAAACACGTAAAATTCCAACTGGATGGGCAGATAAGTAGGCTTCATAATGGCCATGATCATGCTATTTAGAAGTGGGTTAACACTTCTATCTCTATCAAAGTTTTCCCTGTTCTCATAACAATGGAAAAAAACCCTCAAACATAATGCAACAGAAAGTTCCTGTAGTAATCATTATTTTTAAATTAAACTAAAAGAAATCAGTCATAATCATGGGAATGCCTTAAAGAAAAAGAAAAGCCTTAATCCAAATATATTATTGCTATAAGAAGAGACTTCAGATTCTACCACTGTCATATGGGAATTTGTTTCATCTTCCCTCAGACTTTAGGAAGGTCACCATTTTCCAGAGCAGATGAGTTCTCACAGGAAAAAGAAATGAAAAACTCCCTCACTTCCACAAGAATGTGGCTTCATGAGGGCAGGCAGCTGTGCCTGGTGCATAGCAGGTACTCACTATCTGTTAAATGAAGGTGCTCACCATGATCAAGCCAGCCCACCCAGGTCTGCCAAGCCTTTCAGAGGAGCACAGCTTGCAAATCCATATAGCAGTCAGAATAAGGTATAAATCTTCATTATTATTACCTTGGGGAATCGATCCTTTTCTGAAGCTACAGCCACAATAAAAGTACAAGAGCAGTAACATGAAGCGACAATATTACTTTACCATTTACCAGTCAAGAAAGTGTTCAACAAAGACAGGCATGTCCCCCAGATGACACTTGTCATGCCAGTGTGTGATAGCACCTCTTACCTGACACGATTGTTACAGGGCCTCTGATCTCTGTCAGCTTCTGTCTGGTAAAGTTCCGAATGAGGCACTGAATCAAAGTGCTCTTTCCAACTTTTGGAGGCCCCATCACTACCACCACTATTGGTGGGGGCTCTAGTGGAGTTCGATCAACCACTGGAATGTGATGCTTTTTTGTCTTCAAATCCTGAGTCCTATTTGTTTAAAAAAAAAAAAATAATAATAATAAATTCACTTTCAATATAGACAGCATTATTCCTAGAAGCAAAGACTTTAAAGAGAGCAGAACAGACAATAAGTGAATACAATTATGCATTGTTAACTTCTGGTCCCAATCCAAATAACCACCTCAGTAAATATATTTATATCAGGCTGACTTCAATAGTACAGATTTGAAAACTATACACACCTTAAATCTGTTTGCCTTATTAGTTGACTTCAATAGTTTAAAAAGAAAACAAGAGACAAACATGGAGGTAGTGTACTATAATAAATAAAAGAGGAGGCTTTGGGGTTAAATTTGGCTCTCTTACTAGAATAATTTAATTCAATAATGTTTAATATACCTATAATAAGGACTCATTAATGAAAGCTATTTAATACTACACACTGTAATTATATGAAAGATATCCAGAAAGTAACACAAGTGTACCTGTTATCATAGAAATTGTTTAAAATTTACAAATTCTATCAATTCTTAAGCTTTTCTCTTGGACAAAAGAAGCCAATCTGTATGCAGATGCTGGAGGCTAAGTGGCTTCCACAGGAAAGACTTCTTACATTTCAGTAAAAGAAACACACCTTGCACCTCCCTGTCCTTCAGAGTTGGAACAGACTCATGAACCCAAATAACTGGAGAGGCTCCTACTATTTAAAAAGAATAAATGGAAGAACCACTAGATTCCAGTTAAACATACCTGTGAAAGGATCTCGCCATCCGCACAGCAGACTGGACTGCAAATGCTTTGGGGTTTCTCTTCCGGGCATCTTCCTCATCACCAAGTTGAAGATCTTGCAGATGCCGTTTCTTCTTCTTTTCAGCTTTGGGCCCACTGTTTTTCTTTCTGTGTTTCTTCTGGTCCTTAGTCTCCATAGTGGCTTTTAACCAATTCACAAGTAACTCTAACCCACACTGAGTGGGATGAAGGCAAGAGAAGCATTTTACAATTAAAAAAAAAAAACCAGAGAAACACAGTAAATTTCATTTAAATCTTTATGAAGAGATATATATTTCCCACCCCTGTTACTCAATGGGGTGGGGGTGGGAACTGCTTAATATTATCCCCAATTTCACTTTTTTCTATTTTGCTATAAATTGGTTACCTCTGCTTAGGTTACTTTTGTCTTAAATATCCTGTATTTTTCAACACAGTAGCTGCCAGGCACATGTAGTATTGAGAACTAGTGAAATTGAATTTTAAATTTTATCTATCTTTACTTAATTCAACTCTAAATTTAAATAGCCACATGTGACTAGTGGTTACCCTATAAACTCAGCCTTAAAAATCAACTGGATTAATGAAATGGCTTTCATACTTACATATTTTTAAGATATTTTGAAAAATAAAATCATTTTATAATCTTCCAATATAATAGCAGTATTACTTTTAGCAATTGTTGAATATGCAACATTTTTAAGTTCTAATACATGTATATATATATATTTAAAAAAACGGCAATATCTCCCTGCTGAGATGTGACTGACTCTGGATGATGCCTGAACACCACATGGGTTTGCAGAAACCCTTACAATGATTTCTGAGAGTACCAGGAATTCATGGCCCATAAATTAGGAACCACTAGACTGGAGAGTTTTTTAGGAAATCAGGTTGCATACAATCTGGCGCTTGCTTGGGGGAAAAAAAAGGCGGGGGGTGAGGTTACTTAATTCAATTAAGGTACTAAATTTATTTCAGTTCAATAAATATTTTCATCGGCCTATAACAAGCTAGGCATTGTACACGGAGATGACTACAGCTAAGATCTAAACTAGTGGAGGAAACCCAAACCCATGTTCTGCGATACTTTATAGGGACATCAGAAGTCTGCCCAATTGTTGGCAGAGACTTCCCACAGACACCAGAGGAAACAGAAAGGCCACATATACTAGCATAACGTAAAAAAAAAAAAACCAAACACCCAAATACCCAAACACTAGCCGGGAGTTGGGAGAGCTGGGTTCTAGGAACGCGTTGACTAAACAGGTGTAGAATTTCAGAGACATTATTTTTCCTCTCTACTATGAATATATTTTGGCTCCGAACTTGTACTGATGACTTTCTCCTTCTTAACGGCTGGGTGGGGCGTGGGGGCGTGGAGGTGGGGGTGATGAGAAAAGCACAATTTACAGTCAACAGATCTGGTTAAGGTCTAAGTCACTGCTAGGATTCAGTTCAGTTCATTTCAGTCGCTCAGTCGCTACCCAGCTATGAAACGACCTCTCACCTCTCCCTGTCACCGTCCCTCCCGGTCCTGGCTCTCTGAGTGAATTTCATTCAACACTTCTCTGGCAGGTACGAAGTATGTCTGCCCGCGGAAGAGACGCTCCTCAGGAGCAGACTGTCCGGGAGAACCGAGGGAGGACCTTACCACGCGCGCGACTCGCGACTCTCTTGGAGCCCCAGCCCGGAAGACCCCACTGCCGCCGCTTCCCCCAGCCCGCGGCCGTTACCGGGTTCACAACTGCTACTCCTCCTCAGGCCCGCATGGACAGCGCCGGAAGCGGAAATGTAACCTACCAGCGGACTCTACACGCCGGCGGGAAACAAGGAGGCAAAAGAAAAAGAGCAGTGGGAGGAAGACTTTCAGAGGAAAGCCAGAAGGAAGGCTTGTGATTGGCTGAGGGCGGATGTTGCAACGACTACGAGGCCGTGGTGATGGTGCGGCACGGTACTCGTTCCCTGATTCGGGACAAAAGCTAGAAATGACACATTTGTCCTAGTAACACCGGAGTCACTGAGCCCATCCACTTCGAAAGCCCCAGGTACTGCATCCTCCAACTGGCCAAATGGGGTAGCACTCCACTGGGAGGCGCACTGGTTGGTCCGTGTGCACTGGTTGCTCATCCTTGATGACAGAGCTGGAGGACACTTTTAGTGTTAGGACCCTCTTTTGCCGAGACCAACAGACTTTAAGAGCAAGGACACTCTGATCCAGCATGAAATTCTTGGGCCGTTTTCTGTTCCTGAAAGCGGAGCTTTTCCCTGGGGGGTGGACTTCTTGCCTTTTTCTTGGGGCACAACTCCCCCGCCCAGGGCTCTGCCCATTTCCACCTCTCAGGTGATCTGGGATGTTCTAGTGCCAACAATGCTAGATACATTTTCAGAATTTGAATTTCCCTCTTGGAGAGTTTTGTTTCAATATAATCCCACGAAGGCACCCGAGGCTCAGTTCTTCTACCTCCTAAAACTAGGCTCGCCTTTGCTTTTCACCCTCAGCATCGCACAGGTATTCACTCATTGAACGCTATATCCTCTGTGCTGTGCTTCGGAGGCTACTGTACAGGGCACACAGTTTCCTCATCTGTGAAGAGGTTATAATTTTGTGACATCGTGCAACACTGCTCCCGTCACTCCTTGGAGATTTCAGTATACACGTTATAATCCTTCCAACGACCTCTTGGCTCCATGAATTACACTTTTATCCTCTGCCTTACTTCAAGCTTTCATGCTCCCTAAGAGTGTACTCTACCTGGACTTTGTCCTGTCTAAGGACTGGAACCCCCAGAAGCATCCCACTCTAACCACCGCTTGCTTTCTTTACAGTCTACTCCCTCTAATGCCCTGAATCAAGACTTCATGACCCAACCCATATATCCAACTCATATAGTACTAATTTATTCCCGTATGGCTTTTCCCTCCCTAGTAAACTAGTTTCAAGTCCATGGTCAATCATTATAATCAGTGTCTTGCATCCTCAACCTCACCTCCCTGTGACCTCATCATTCAGTTCAGTTCAGTCGCTCAGTCGTGTCCGACTCTGCGACCCCATGAATCGCAGCACACCAGGACTCCCTGCCCATCACCAACTCCCAGAGTTCGCCCAAACTCATGTCCATCGAGTCAGTGATGCCATCCAGCCATCTCATCCTCTGCTGTCCCCTTCTCCTCCTGCCCCCAATCCCTCCCAGCATCAGGGTCTTTTTAAATGAGTCAACTCTTTGCATCAGGTGGCCAAAGTATTGGAGTTTCAGTCTCAGCATCAGTCCTTCCAATGAACACCCAGGACTGGTCTCCTTTTCCAGCCATCTCATCCTCGGTCGTCCCCTTCTCCTCCTGCCCCCAATCCCTCCCAGCATCAGAGTCTTTTCCAATGAGTCAACTCTTCGCATGAGGTGGCCAAAGTACTGGAGTTTCAGCTTTAGCATCATTCTTTCCAAAGAAATCCCAGGGTTGATCACCTTCAGAATGGACTGGTTGGATCTCCTTGCAGTCCAAGGGACTCTCAAGAGTCTTCTCCAACATCACAGTTCAAACTTAGAATACCTATATTTACCAGTCTGTTGTGTATTTTCATGTTATTAATTAGCATCTTTTTGTTTCTCCTTGAATAACTCCTTCCAGCATTTCTCGTAAGGCTGATCTGTGAGTGACTGATAGTCACTCAGTTGTGTCCAACTCTTTGTGACCCCATGGACTAGAGCCTGCCTGGCTCCTCTGTCCATGGAATTCTTCAGGCAAGAATACTGGATTGGGTTGCCATTTCCTTCTCCAAGGTATTTTCCTGACCCAGGGATTGAATCCTGGTCTCCTGCATTGCAGGCAGTTTCCTTACCATCTGAGTCACCAGGGAAGCCTACTATTAAAGAGACTTTTCTAAGTATAAAGACAGGGCAACTCAAAAAGTATCAGCAGATATATACTTGACTTTATTTTATAATCTATAGACAATATATTAGAATATGTAATGAATCCATACACCCTTTCCAAAGGAATACCCAAGACAGAAGTAGCAATAAAGTTATAAGTGACAATCATCAATCAGATGAAATAATTTAGACGAAGGCCAATCTAGTGGTGATGAATTCCTTCAGCTTTTGTTTGGGAAAGTGAAGGACGACTTTGCTGGGTAAAGTATTCTTGATTAGCAGTTCTTTTCTTTCAGCACTTCAAACGTAACCTGGCCTGAAAGATTGCTGTTGAAAGATCCACTGATCATGAGGGTTTCCATGTATGAGAGAAAATTTTTTTCTCTTGCTGCTTTTTATCTGTCTTTGATTTCAGATAGTTTTATTAAAATGTGTCTTGGAAAAGATTATTTTGGATTGAAATGATTGGGTGATCTATTGGTTTCATGTACCTGGCTGTCCAAATCTCTCTCTTGGTTTGGGAAGTTTCCAGCCATTATTTCTTTAAATAAATTTTCTGTCTTTCTCCCTCTTTTTCTGGATCTACATGATACATATATTGTTTCACTTAATGGTGTCACATTAGTCCCATAGTCTTTCTTCATTCCTTTTTTCTCCTCCTGTCTGGATAAATTATAAGTGATCTTTTTGTGGGGTTCACTCATTCTTTAAGGTACAGTCTGCTGGTGAAGTTATTCTTCATTGTGTTATTCAGCTAAAATCTTGTTTTTCTGTTTTTAATGCTTTCTCATTGAACTTATTTTGTTTTTGTGTTTTCCTGATTTCATGGAATTCTTAATCTGTTCTCTTGTAGTTCTCTGAGAATATTTAGAACAAGGATTTTGAATTATCAAGCAATTCATGAATCTCTACTTCTTTGTGGTCAGTTAAGGGAAAGGCTACCCAATCCAGTATTTTGGCCTGGAGAATTCCATGGACTATACAGTCCATGGGATTGCAAAGAGTCAGACACGACTGAGTGACTTTCACTTTCACCATAAGTTTACTGTTTCTTTGCTCTTGTCATATTTCCCTAATTTTTCATAATCCCTGTATCCTTGCATAGGGTGTTCATACAGGGGTTGGTTGCAGACACACAGTGGTGAGGACCAGGGCCAGCAACAAGGCCCTGCACCAGCTGTGGGCACACTGGCTGCTGTGGGGGCCCTGGCTGTTGGTGTGTACCCCTGTGGTTGCAGGGTGTCTCCACAGGCACTTCCTTGCATGACAGTGAGGCCAGTGAAGGGAGTCAGGTTAGGAACATGCAGGTGCACAGCTGCAAGGTAGTTGCAGGTGAGTGCAGTGGTACAGACCAGTGACAAGAGACAGGGCTGAATCTGAGTCCAGATGCAGCTAAAGGGGCCCTATTGCCAAAAATGGTCCACCTAGTCAAAGCTATGGTTTTTCCAGTAGTCATGTACAGATGTGAGAATTGACTATAAAGAAAGCTGAGCACCAAAGAATTGATGCTTTTGAACTGTGGTGTTGGAGAAGACTCTTCAGAGTCCCTTGGACTGCCAGGAGATCCAACTAGTCAATCCTGAAGGAAATCAGTTCTGAATGTTCATTGGAAGGACTGATGCTGAAGCTGAAACTCCAATACTTTGGCCACCTGATGTGAAGAACCAACTCATTGGAAAAGACCCTGATGCTGGGAAAGATGGAAGGCGGGAGGAGAAGGGGACAACAGAGGATGAGATGGTTGGATGGCATCACCGACATGATGGACATGAGTTTGAGTAGGCTCTGGAAGTTGGTGATGGACAGGGAAGCCTGGTGTGCTGCAGAGCATGGGGTTGAAGAGTTGGATATAACTGAGTGACTGACTGAACTGATTGCCATGCACTCCTATGGCTGTCAGGTATAGCCACAGGCACACAGCAGTAGATGTTAGTGACATAGTTCAGGCCAGAGGAATGCAGTGCACAGTTGGCAGAATGTTAGCTGCCAGTGAGTTGAGAGATACAGTCCAGTGACTTGAGATATGGCTGAAACCAGGCCCACAAGCATTTATGGGGAACTTGGCTGACAGCATGCACTTCCATGGCCACAGGACAGCACAACAGGTATGAACATGGCAAAAGAAATTGGTGACAAGAGTCAGGCTGGCAAGGACTTCGTGGCAGTTCAGTAGTTAAGACTTTGCCTTCCAGTGAAGGGAGTGTGGGTTTGATCCCTAGTTGGTGAACTAAGATCCCAGTGCTTTGTGGCTAAAAAACCAAAACATATAAAACAGAAACAATATTGTAACACATTCAATAAAGACTAAAAAAAAAAAAAAAAAGAGGCTGGCAATATGCAAATGCACAGCTAAAGGAGCTAACCTCAAGGGTGCCTATGGTGGTAGAGGTTAGGGTGGGGTCTAGGCTGGTGTCTTACACTCTTCCCAGCTGCAGAGGTCTTGACTATGTGCTCTTGTGGATCCCAGGCTCTGGAGGAGGGGATGGAGGTGAAAGGAGTAAAGAAGCACTCAGGCAGCTGGTGTCTGTAAATGCAAATATCTGTTGGGCAAAAACTGGTGAAATCTGCAGGGACTCTGTGGCTGTGCTGGCTGTTGGTTTCTTCAGTGGGAAAGCTGCTGAGATCCTCTGCAGAACAGGTGACTCAGAACCGTGGTTATTCCCACTGTGTGACTGATACTGGTGGCCCCTGCTCTTCCTTGTTCCTAGCTACCTCTGTTTACCTCAGCTGTGCCAGTTTCTGGGTGGAGTAAAACCTAAATGAGTCCTTCATGTAATGCCCTGAAAGGCTGGGGAGGCTGGCTGCTTGTCTGCTCCTCCCTTTCCAAGAAAACTGTCTAGCTGGGTTGTCACGTCTGGCACTGAGCCCTGCTGGCCAGGGTGAGTGGGATGATGCAGGCAAAATGAAGCAGTACTTCCTTTCCTTTTTGAGTTCTTCTCAGGTTTCTTGTTTTGCTCTGTTACTCAGGCTTAACTGGACTCCTGAGATCTCCCAGAGCTGTTTTTGTTCCTGGATAATTATTTTTTGATCTTTGTTGGGGGATGCTGGGGTCTCCTACTTCACCATCTTGGTTACATAAGTCTCCAAAGACTTTTTTGTTTGATTTTCAAATAACTCCTAATCAATTGTAAAATTGTCTGACTCCTATCTATTGATTGAATGAATAAATTTAAAATTTACTTGCTTATTTAAGTCCTATAACTCTATAAACTAGGTACCGCTGTCATTCACATTTTAGAGAGAGATAAACTTAGGTTTTCAGTGGCTCAATGTAGATTGCCTATGTAGAATCACAGATGTATTATTAAGTAGTAGAATCTCAACATGTATGCAGACATAACTCCAAAGTCCATGCTTGTGAACAGTGTGCTTTACTACACACCACTAACACCCCATAGCCTCAGCTTTTACCAGACAGCCTTTCACAACTCTCCTCAGTAACAGTCATAGACCTCATGCCCTGGCATGTACAGCTCTTGAAAGATCTTCTGGAATTAAGATGTATACATTTTACTGCACACATCTGGCTGCTGACATAAGGAGCTTTCCTCGAGGAAAGTAACAAATGCAACCACAGCCCTGCTGCTGCTGCTTCTAAGTCGCTTCAGTCGTGTCCGACTCTGTGTGACCCCATAGATGGCAGCCCATCAGGCTTCCCCGTCCCTGGGATTCTCCAGGCAAGAACACTGGAGTGGGTTGCCATTTCCTTCTCCAAGCCCATCCCCTGCTTAATTCCAGTCTTCATCCTCTCTCTCTGCATTGTCCCCATTACGCTGAAACACAGACCCTGGAGCATAGCCTGTCTTTAGAGGCCTTTATCTGAAGGTAAGTCCAGGGCAGGCACAAAAATATTATGGGCATAAATTAAAATGCAAATGGACTCAACTGAGAAGCATCTGGAGAAATTCTGGAATCTACTGTAAAATAATCTTTTCTGTCAAATTCCATAGAACCCCAAAATACACAAACTTCCTTTCCAGCTGTCTGCCCCAACCAGGTCTCTGAAGGTGAGACACTGGAGCCTTAGGAGGCTGGAGGCAGTGAACTGCACATGTGCAGAGCAGAAGGCTGCACCTTGCCTTCCCAGGGTCAGAGGCCCAGTTCGTCACTTTTCTGGATTCAGTGGACATTAGCCTCTATGGTCCTTCCCTTCAGTGCTTCCTAAATAAATAACCTCTTCTCTCAGGAGATGCTCCTCTTTTATAATCCCAAGAAGATGATTCAGAAATGGGCTATAATCACACCTTGACTCTATACTAACATAAAACTGCCACAGATGTATGTCACCAATATATCTACTTCATTTATGATTACAGGTACAACATTTAAATAAAGCTGAAAACAGAGGCTAACAATTAAAAAGTGTCATATCCATGGTAATCAGGGTTTCTCCTGGGTTGCAAATTATGTTAAATTGGAAAAATTACACAATTATGAAACAAAAATGAAAACATACAAAGAAACAAATATTATCCAAAAAAAACCCCCTTCTCTCAATTTAAGTACCAGCTCTCTCTTTTTTTTTTAAACAAATGCTTTGTGACTATCTTTTCATTGAGCATACAGTGAAAATCTTTATTGGTAAATAAATTTTAATAATATAAAGTATCCCTCTTATGTCCACAATTGGTACAAATCATTTTTCTGATTAAAAAATGAAGTATATTATGGCACAACATTCCCAACAAAATCTCAAGTTACTTATTTCTTTTGGTTTCATTGCTAGAACAAATGTAAATTTTATGTGTAATATTGGGAAGAGCCAAACATTTTGTGAAAATGGAGACTAATGCTTATCTGAAAACGTATCTTTAATGACTATAATAATCTAAATATTTTACCTTTAAGTGCATGTTAAGTCCTAAGATTGTGATAAGAATTTAGTCTATGATAGTGTTTCAAAGAAGTGGAGAGAAATGGGCCTATTTAATTAGTGGTGTTGGGATAGCAGAGTAAGATAGTGTGAAAATAACAGGGATTCAACAGGATAAACCTTCCCCAAAAAACACAGATAAAGGGGTAGGTTCAGGGCAACCTACCAACTGGAAGATGCAGTCTCCAATTGGAAGCAATAAACAGGGGTAGTGGCTGAAGACATATAGTTTACCCATGAGTTGAAACCTCCCAGAGTCTATGGCTCTGCCAAGTATACCTTCCCAGCCAAGTATAGACTGGATATGAAGTGATAGGTTGTGTCAGGCAAGAGGAGGTCAAGTTCAAGATAGAAAATGGGCCCAATGCCAAAACAAAATGGGTTATACATATATATGCATTACATACACACAGCCTCCTCCAGATATTCAAATGGCGCCTTCCCTCCATGCTGGCCTCCCCATTGAGGTCTTTCCCTTTCCATACTACATAAAATCACTTTTTCTGACAACTTTCCCCATTGTATAAGTGGGAAAATTTTATACTTATCATCATGTTCTCCCATGGAGATGTATTTTCTTGATATGGCTGCTGACAGCAAGAAGGACACAAGCTATCTGGTCATGATGACTTTTCAATAAAAATACTCTAGAATGGGTTCTCATTGGCTTATTTTTAACAAAGGATTATTCCTGGATGAATACAGACATGGGGCCAGAAGAGATGGTATCATCTGAGGTAAATGCCAACTCCATGTACACAAAAATAGGTTATATTACTAGAAGAATGTATAAGAGTTGCAGTAGCCACTACATAATCTTTTTAAGTACATAATCTCAAATTCCTTCCTTTGGTCTGAGGAATTAAGTCTCCCCTTTCCCAGCCTGCCCCTCCTTTCACACTCAGGCTTGTCTTCCAGACAATGAGAAACTGGTGTCTACTCTTAAGACACACACTGTTTGAGAGCAGGTTCCCCTCAGATACTTGGGGAGGTTGAGAAGTGAGGCTTAATTTTTTTCATGCCACCGTGAACATGTTTGGAGTCTAGAGTATGGGATGGTTGATCCTTTCTGGGTTCAGAATCCTCATCCACAAAATAGGGGAGGTTATCCCTATGTAAAAGAGGTGATTTTATCCTGAATTTACTTCCAATAACATACAGGCCAAACGTTCTCAGTTGTCTAACCCCTCAAAAGAGGCTCAAGTCCTTAGAGAATGAAGAGGGTTTTCAGAATTCCTTGAAGGCCCTAGTGATGACAAGCTCTGCTCTTGTCAGTCTTTAATTATATTTCTTAAAATGGAAGAACTTGGTGAAGTATGGCAGTGCTGATTTGTGCCCATTGGGTAGTGGAATTTCCTAAGTTTTCCTAGGACTATGCTGATTATGCCAGGGCCCATACTGTGAGAAGAAGGCATACATACTCTTTGGAGTATAACAGAAGAGTGTTCTTCAATCTCTACATGCAATAGTTACCACCCTTAAAATAACAATTGGCTTTTAGATCAGCATGTATCCTGAGTCTTTTGCCATGTAATTTAACACATATATGGGCGCCCCTAGTGGCTCAGATAGTAAAGAATCTGCCTGCAATGCAGGAGACTTGGGTTCAGTCTCTGGGTTGGGAAGATTCCCTGGAGAAGGGAGTGGACAGAGGAGCCTGGTGGGCTACAGTCCATAGGGTCACAAAGAGTCAGACACACTGAGCAACTAACACTTTCACTTTCTTAACCTTATATATCTACCTATAGAGAATTTATAACACCCCAGAGTCTTATTTTATGGGCATTTCAATTTTACCAATCAGAAATACTGTCAAAATATTATATTTCAATTAAAAATCCCATAAAATGTATTTATTATAATATGTGAGTTAAACATCTACTATTATATGCTACCTAGAGAGGTAACCATTTACCCCAGTGGTCATATCAAGCCAACAAGAAAAAGAACGAATTAATCAAACAGTGCATAGAGGACTTGCTATTTATTTGGAAGAACACAGAGCTGCTAACCTCACACCACATATGACAAGAAATATCATGTGGGGTTATATGAATAATCAAGTTAACATGTCTGCTTCACATATATCAAACAAGAGACATACCTGCCACAGTGCTCAGTTCCAAAAGGAATTTACTTATGACAGCATAAAAGCACAATGAAGCAGAAATACTTAACTTTCAACTAGAAGAATAATTTTATTTCTAACACTGAGTCATTATATAGTTTACAGGAATAAAAAACACTGTGCTGCTTATTCTCCAATGGCTCCACCCACACAATTCCCTGCTACACTCTCTGTGCCCATGTGGGCTCACTTGCAGATGGCATCTGATTGGGTTCCAGGAATGTGGTCCATAATTTTGGAGATGACAATATCTCCCATGAGACGGCCCCTCCTCCACAAAAGCAGCAGCTTTTACTGGGCTCTGGTTAACACCTGCTTTCATCCTTTGCCCTTATGGACTTAGAAGGGTAATGGCCTCCTGGGGACACTAATCTCTAGGTGCTTCAATATCCCTTGTTTCTGGCAGACCACTGTAGTAAGTCTCCCATGAAAGTCTTCTTAGTTGGATCAGAATTGTTTTTCACTAGAACCATGGCTGATACAAACATCCCTCCCTATATTAATTTGTCAAAGAAAATAATTCATCTCTAAAACTGCTGTATAGAACATGAACACGTCTATTAGAAAAGAATTCATTTGAATCAGGTGAATGTCTTCAGTGCTAAATAACAGACATCTCCAACAATAAACAAGAAGCCTCTTTTGTCCCAGTAATACAAACTTCTAGCAGATAGCAGGTCCAGAAAGAGTTGTGCAATTCAGTGACAGTACCTCTGAGTCAGGTTTTTCCCATCATGCGTACTGTTCTCTTCAGGCTATTGCCCTACCAGGCCACAACTATAATCTAGTATAACATACAGCCATGAAAAAGGACAGCAGATGAGAGACAATCTCTTCCATGTCATGACAGTATTTTATCACTGAGTTCTTTCCCCAAAGCACTGAGAATATTTTCCAAGTATCTCATTATTCACCTGCCCATCCCAACAAAATCACCAGAACAGAATATTCATGATTAACTTAGACTAAAGTGGATTTATCCCTAAATCATCTGGGGAAAGGATGGACAAAAAGACAAAACATGGCCCAACAAGGAGGAAGCAGGGAATGGCTATTTGGTGGGCAGTGTTTCTTGGAACTGCTTATCAGTGTTTTCCAAAGAAGCAAAGAAAACAGTAGAACAACGGAGAGAGAGATAGTATATTACATTCTATTAAATTAAATACATAGTTCCTGAGTTACATACAACTTGGGTTACACATATCATGCCCAAATAGATACAGCAATAAAGCACCAAGAGTAGGACAGAAGCATGTCATTATACAACACTACTTTTTATTTGCTGAATACCGTGAGCATTACTGTTCATAACTGATGTTAACCTTTGCAAAATTTATGTAATTATCATTGCTATTAACAGCATTCACATTATTGACTGACCCAAGGCAGCTGAATAACCTCAGGAAGATATTGTTTGGCCTTTTTATCGAAGTGGAAGCTCAGTAATAATGGCCATACTCATTCACATATGCCAGCAAAATTAGAAGAAAGGTAAGCAACAGGTAGTAAAACAGCATATACTGGCGACATTACAGAGAGTCTCTGGTAGTACTGAAAATAGGATTGATGCATAGGTAGTTAAAAACCTCCCAAAAAACATACTTTGGCTTCTTTTTTGAAGAGGCCATTCAGCAGTAATGGACAGAGCCATTTTTCTATGGAAATGGGAGAAGGGGTATGTGGCTAGTATTTTAAATTTGCCAAACGTATTTTCATATATATACAGCGATGTACCACTGTAAATACTCCCACTAATGCCACACTACCAACACGATGGCACTGAACGTAGAGCTGGTCACAGATGTATAGTACTACATCATTATATAATATTCACCATGCTGATTTAACAATACAGATAACCTAAAGAACAAAGATAATAGCAAAATGCTGTGAAATAATTAGGAAATAATGAGTGTTGAGTATGTATTACCTTTGTTTTTTTAATATTATTTAACTGTAAATTAATACTTTAACTTTAAAATAATGACTGTGTTTAACAACTGGCTCATAAAATTCCTGAAAATTTATCAGCAGTGCTTGCAAGTTAGTATAAACTTACTGCAGCACATCACTGTGTATTGGTAAGTGTGTATAAATACATTCACATATACATATATACATAATTATTACAACCTAAAAAGACATTGATGGTATCTAGTGTGGGAAATGTTAATATAGACTATAACAGTTAATTAAGAGTTTAGATTTTCTTTTCATAAGCATGTTAGGCTCTAATATACCAATCAAGAATACCTCAAATTTCTATGATATTAGCATACCCACAAAAGGCCTGCAAACATCAAGGACTCTTCACATAAATGTTTAATGCTGTTGTCATTTAACATCTTTAAACTTCAGATTCCACTGTGAATATGACTGCAAATGAGTATCATCTATTAACAATAAAAATTTTTGTATCACAACCAGAATATGGCACTACACAACATAAATTCTAGACAAAGGTGTTTTTTTCCACCATATTATGTAATTGAATTTCCCTTCAATATAAATTTTCTGAAGAAAAGTTTTACTTTTTTTGGAAAGCTTTTACATATTCAAAACATGAATAAGATTTTATTCTAGTACTAATTATCTGAATTACAACAAAACCTCACTCTCTAAAGGAATTTGTGATATTCTTTGGGTTTCATTCATCTAATTTTAAAAACCTGTATAACATATTTGAAAGTGTGGATGAAGGCTTCTTAATGCTCAGGATGCTGAAAGAGCTTTCACCCTTGTGTGAATTCTCTGATGTTTAGTGAGTACTGACCTCTGACTAAAGGTTTTCCCACATCCATTACACTCATAGGGTTTCTCCCCTGTGTGAGTCCTCTGATGTTTAGTGAGAGCTGATTTCTCACAGAAAGTTTTCCCACACTCATTACATTTGTAGGGTTTCTCTCCTGTGTGAGTTCTTTGATGTACAATGAGGTTTGATTTCACACAGAAGGATTTACCACATTCATTACATATAAAGGGTTTCTCTCCTGTGTGTGTTCTCTGATGTACAGTTAGGGCTGACCTGTGGCAGAAGGATTTTCCACATGCATTACATTCATAGGGTTTCTCCCCTGTGTGTGTTCTCTGATGTTCAGTGAGGTTTGACTTCACACAGAATGTTTTCCCACACTGCTTACATTCATAGGGTTTTTCTCCTGTATGTGTTCGCTGATGGTTGGTAAGATGTGGTTTCTGACAAAAGGATTTCCCACATTCAGTACATTCATAGGGTTTCTCTCCTGTGTGTGTTCTCTGATGCTGAGTGAGGTTTGACTTCTCCCAGAATGTTTTCCCACATTCACCACACTCAAAAGTTTTTTCTCCTGAGTGAGCTCTTCGTAGTTGGGTGAGATGTGACTTCTTGTTGAAAGTATTTCCGTTTTCATTGTGCTCATAAGGTTTTCCCATGTGTACTATCTGATGTTTAAAGACAGCTGACTTTTCCCATGTTTTGTGACTGACTCTATATTCATGGGGAATCTTTCTTGTGTAAGTTCCCTGATGGATAACGAAAGCTGAATTGTCGCAAAAAATTTGCCCATATTCATTATATTCATAAGGATTGTCCCCCATAAGAGCTCTCTGATGTCCCAATCTTAAATCCATATAGAAGGACTTACCACAAATGCTGCATTCACATGGCTCCATTTCAAAATGAGTTCTCTGAGATAAACTGAGCTTCAAACTTTGGATGAAGGTTCTTCCACATTCATTATATTTACAATGTGTCTCTCCTATCTGAACTTTCTTATTTGTGAAAAAGGTTGCTTCTCCATGTTTGCCTCTTCCATTTTCATTATACTCAAAAGTCTGGTCAAAAATTGACTGAGTGAGATCCTGTCCATGATTGAGGACATTCTTTTTTTGCTTATAAGATTTCCCTCTAGGAGGAGTTTTGTCATGCCCAATATCAAGGAGCAATTTCTCATATACATTAAACTCATTAGGCTTCTTTCTAGAATAGTTCTTTCTGTTAATAATTAAGCCTGAAATGTTTTTCAAACTCACTTCACATGAATCACATATTTTATATAGAAAATTGCTTGAAGGAATGGAGTCTGTACCTAGATTTAAAGTTTTCCTTACTCTGTCACCACTCTCTGTACTTAGTATTTTGTTGCTGGTGAAAGCAAGTTGCCAAAAATGTTCATCTTGATTTTCCTGGGTGCTCTCTATTAGGTCATCAACTTTCCAGTCTTCTAGAAATGAGAAAAATAACCACATCTTATGAATCCTAGTACACTTCTAATGGAATTCGACTTTTACACAAATGCCCTATTACACAGTCAGTTCTTTTGCTTTAGGCTCAGTTTTCTGGTGTGAACTAAAATCCAGCATACATTTTCTTTACTTTTCTGGTTTGAGTGGAAAATAAAAACATGCTTCAGTAAAAACAGGGGAAGGAAACTGGCAATAACATTTAATACTTTATTAATACACACTTTAAAACTAGACAGAAAAAGGTGAAATACATTCAAAATACAGGGAACCAGAGAGTGGCTGATTCAGAAATCAGGAAACTCAAGAGAATGAAGTGAGCCCAACAGAGACACTGAACACTGAATATCATTACACTGAAGATTAGTAGACAAGGGCTTTCAGAAAATGAACTATGTTTGGTGGAAACAAAACAGTCTTAACCCCCTCAGACACTGATTACCTGGTGTGATTCCTACTAGAGTACTCGCTTCTACTCTACACATCAACACCAGACTAAAGTTCTGAAAACACCAACTGCCTCAGGTTCAGAAGAATAGTCTGATAGCCCAGGATTCCTTTAATTCACATGGAATAATTATAATAAGACATGGTAAGCAAGGGATGGAGATTTTGTACGAGTTATTCATTTAGGGAACAGGAAACTCCAAGAACTGGATGAGTTTAACAAGAGAGGTTTCTTGTTTTGTTCATTTGTTTTTAAAGAAAAATAGACTGTTTAAGAAACATATTAGAGGATAAACTCAGTTTGACAGAGGCAGATCATGCTTTCTTGTCCTCACCTTCCCACAGCTTGATTACTGTGGTAGGATCCTCACTAATGTGCATGTTGCTATTCCTTTTTCCCATTGGATATATGAACATCAAAACAAATTTCTGAAGGTACCTACTTCCTCATGCTCTAAAGGATTTAATCCAGACTCTAACTCTCTATCAAGCTGTGATTCGCAACAACACAAATGCCCAACAGGAAATACAAAACAGATGATGGACAGACCATCTCTGCAAACGGACCACGCTTATTCTGTTTGCTCACAGCTGTTAATGAAGTTGTCCCAACCATCAAGACATATGCTTCTTTATTTCAATCTGCTGCCTTGCTTTCCCCCAAAACAATTTTGTTCCTGAACCAATACTGATCTTTAAGTCTGCTTTCATATCTAAGTTTAACATTTACGTCAAGGTTTTCTGCTTTCATATCTAGACTCATCTGTGGCTTTTACTTACAGATGAGACCTATAACGATCATATTTTTCTATTAATATATGGTTCTGAGGCCCTCAACAAACTTTATTGTAAAAATTCTTGGCTATTCTTTACTGTCACTACTCAATGAAACTGGCTTCCCAGGTGGTTCAGATGGTAAAGAATCTGCGTGAAAAGGAGGAGACCCAGGTTTGACTGCTGAGTCGGGAAGATCCCCTGGAGAAGGAAATGGCTACCCACTCCAGTATTCTTGCCTGGAGAATTCCATGGACAGAGGCCTGGTGGGCTACAGTCCATGGGGTCACAAAGAGTTGGACATGACTGAGTGACTAACTAGGTGAAACAATATTAATCATATGTTAAAAAAAAATCTAAAACAGTCCTGAGTGCATGGCTCCAAAGACTAACTGATAATAGTTACTATCTTGACAAACACAAATTAAAACAAAAACTGGATTCATGTTATGAGTTCAAGTCACAATTCTGTAAGTCCATTAAAAAATATTTGTGCAGTTCTAGCTGGATATTTAACAAATTGCTCATTCTGAACAACATACCTTTTATGTAATTAGTTACACTCCAGCCTTGGCTCTCCTTGGGACCTGAACATCCTCCAAGAAATGCTACTTTAATTTAAAACAACAAACCACAAAATAATAAAATAACAAAGCCAACAAATTCTACAACATCTCTATCATTTTCAGTCTCTACCTGCTGCCTTTATAGAAGTTACTACCTGTTTAATTCACTGTAAGATGAAACAAGTCCATTGCTCAATGATACACCCTGTGTCATGACCACAATCTAGGCAAGTGTTAGCAAAATTCTATTTCCTCTAACTTCACTGAGGAGACAGGACATTTATGATTCTTAAAAACTGATGTGCATATGAATTATTTTCAACCTGTACTTCAGAATAAAATAAGGGAATGTGCATTTAGTAAAAATACTATAGAATGCTTTCTGAATGGATGAAAAAGAGTGATCTCTTCTAAACTTGGTTCAACAAAGTAATTATTAAAACATCAGAATCAGGAAAAGTATGAAAGGAAAGTACGGATACTTCTAGTTCTGGCCTCAACTATGTACTTTATACCATATATGGTGTGTATGTATATATATATGTGTGTGTGTGTATGTATAGATATAGATGTATATGTATATATATACACACACATATATATGTAATATATGTATATATATATCTATATATACTGCAAGTGAAAGTTGCTCAGTTTTGTCCAACTCTTTGTGACCTCATGGGCTATACAGTCTATGAAATTCTCCAGGCCAGAATACTGGAGTGGGTAGCTGTTCCCTTCTCCAGGGGATCTTCCCAACCCAGGGATCGAACCCAGGTCTCCCACACTGCAGGCAGATAGATTCTTTACCAGCTGAGCCGTGAGGGAAGCCCAAGAATCCTGGAGTAATGTATATATGAAACCTCCTATTCCATCTCAGTTTCTAATAATTATCTCAAGCTTCTCTTTGGGAAAACAAAATCTCAGCAATGATAGAAACCCTAAGCAACAATCATATTATCAGGTATGAGTTTTGGGGCTACAGATGCTAGTGGGTTAGGGTTATAAAACACAGACTATTTAAGTTACAGCAAAAAAAATTGATCACTAACTTAAAATAAGTGAAATAATAATAACGCTTTACCCTCTGAGCCACTAGAGAAGCCCAGAATAATAACAACAAGCCATTATTATAGACCATGCAATGTTTAAACACTTTGCATACCCAATTTTAATTAAGTTACTTAAAAGGCAAAATAAACCAAAGTGAAAATTATAGAAAAAAAGAGAAAATATTTAAAAGTGAAATTTAATACATAAGATAGCATGAAGTTTAAAATGAACTCTGAAGAGCAGTAAAAAAGATACAGATATGTAAACAGTGCTAGACTGTGACAGTCACCGAAAGGAGACTTTGATTTCATTTATTAATAAGGATCAACTTTGTTAGGCTAGTGAAAGATTAATTGGATGCTTTAGGTAGAAGAAAACAACAACTAGGAAGATCAAGTCAGGTATCAGTGGCAAGTGAGAAAATGAAGAGATGAAGATGAAGAAGATGGAAAAGAAAATAACATTAGGAATTTGAAAAAACTAGTAACAGGGGATAAAAGGTTTAGGACACTGAACCCATGGTTGCCATTTAAGGTAGTAATGGATGGCTGAATGTTCCTTATTTGACCCCTGGGAAACCAGGCTCTCTAATTTTCAAGTGACTCAGACTGTTCCCTTCAATCTCCTCTAATGACAAGATTTAGTGGATTTACACACCTTGTAAAAGCAGTACTGCACCACGACTACCTCTTTCATTTACAAACAACCACTCTCTAGAAAAGGGGTCAGCAAACTCTGACTGCAAGGTTGTGGGCCTAGAACTAAGGATGTTTTTAAGTTTTTAGAGGGAAATATACAGAAAAGGCAGCAGAGAGGAGTGAGGAGGAAGAGAAAGAAGAGAAAGATGTAAGAGGAGGAAGAGCAGCAGCAGCAACTGAGACCATGTGTGGCCCACAAAGCCTAAAATATTTACTGTGTGGTCTTTCACAAAGAAATTCTATGTATGTATCTCCTAGAATCTAGCAGTTATCCCAAGCTTCTTGTGACCAACTGTACTAACTCTCCTCTAATCTCTCCTCCAAAGTTTTTCTCTCAGTAAATGGTACTCTAAGTTATCAGGTACTGGAAACAAATCATTGGAATTCATGCTCAACTCCTCCTTCTCTCACACTTATATCCAACCCAGTAACAAATCCTCTTGGCCTCACGTTCAAGATATATGTACAAATCCACTGTTTTTCAGCATTTCCAACACAGCCTGAGCAACTAGCTTCTCTCCTCTGGGTATACAATAGTATCCTAACTGGTATTCTTTCCTTGCTTGTGCCTAAGCACCATCCACCCATCACATGGTCACAACAGAGAAGTCAGAGAGATTCTTTTAAACTGTAAATCCAATCTGCTAGCTTAATTTGGTTTATATAACTGAAAAAAGCCTGAGGATTTCCCACATCACTCAAAATAAAATTAATATATCTACCACAGTCCATGCTACTTATGACATCATCTCCTACCAATCTCCCCCATGCCCATTCACCTCCATCTACCATGACAGGTTTATCATTCCTCAGATACTCTAAGAGCACACTAATCTGACAAGTTTAACACCAGCACCTGATGTTCCCTCTGCCTGGAATATTCAGAATCCACAGAGCTCACACTTTATTAGAGACTCATATCTATTGTGTACCTCATAAAATATATTTTCTCTTGAAGTGAATGGAGAAGGAAATGGCAATCCACTCCAGTATTCTTGCCTGGAGAATCCCATGGACAGAGAAGCCTAGTAGGTTACAGTCCACAGGGTCGCAAAGAGTCGGACACGACTGAGCGACTTCACCTCACCTCACCTTGAAGTGAAAGTCGCTCAGTCATGTCCAACTCTTTGCAACCCTATGGACTATACAGTGCATGGAATTCTTCAGGCCAGAATACTGGCGTGGGTAGCTGTTCCCCTATGCAGGGGATCATCCCAACCCAGGGATTGAACCCAGATCTCCCGCTTTGTAGGTGGTTTCTCTACCAGCTGAGCCACGAGGGAAGCCCATTTTCTCTTGAATTCTGTACCAAATAGCATGCTATCATTCTCTAACTCCCTTTTCACTGCTTCAGCTCTTCACAGTACTTACCTCTACCCAACACCATGAGTGTGTGTATACATGCACATACATCTTCATACACACACATGTATGCTTTTTGTCTCTCACTGTAAT
The DNA here is from genome assembly GCA_006410635.1 of Cephalophus harveyi. Lineage (NCBI taxonomy): Eukaryota > Metazoa > Chordata > Mammalia > Artiodactyla > Bovidae > Cephalophus > Cephalophus harveyi. The sequence continues at coordinate 43,767 of SJYT01020183.1, read as the reverse complement.
ACACACTCTGATAATAGGGACATTCTTTTAATTACGTATAAACATAATTGGGTCATACTGAATGCTCACCATATATTTGTTAAATGAATATATGAAAGTATTACATGAATCATACCATCTAACAAAAGATGTCCAAAGACAATAGATAGAAGGTGGACAATTTTAAAATAATCAAGAAAAATTATCTCAGATGGAGCCAACTGAGTTTGGATTATGGATATACGTAGATGACTCTAAAATGTCAAAGAACAAAGGGAAGCATTTATGAGTGAAAGTGACATACAGAAGAATGTGATTAAGGTAACGTAAGTATGTGGGCCAACTGTCAATCACTTTCAAAGGTCAGGGGTTGGAACCATATACCAATGGCCTAAGATCTCATTTCCTCTGGCTTCCATCTGCCTGTGAACTCACTAACTCACCTGAGTGGCACTGTTTTGGGAATCTTTCCTCTAGTATCCAAGGCTCTTCTCCTTGCTCGATCTTGAAGATCACTTCTGGCTTAGTAATGCAATTCCCTGTAAAGAGAGTAACACAGGACTATGGCTGAACAGTCTGGCTTCAGGAACTCTAAAAAAATGATGAGGAAGAAAGGTACAGCTTTGGGAGCTATCTAAAAGAGGGGCCTAAATAATCCAATTCCCAAGGAGGTAAGACTACAGCATACTTTATAGTGGCCAAAAGGGACCAGTCATCTAAGGCCTTGAATCTCCATCAGAAAATTTCACAGGGAGTTCTTACATTTCATGAGCTAAGAAATGCATGCTACTGGTAATCATGTGGAAAAGAATTCTTACCTACTGAGACAAGGTGGCTATAATTTTCTAGGATCACGTCTCTGTATAATATCTTCTGAGCAGGATCCAGCAGGTACCACTCTTCCTGGGTGAAGTCCACACATACATCTTTGAATGACACTTGCTCCTGTAACAGTACATTCCTTTTCTATAAGAAATTGTCAGAGCTATACGAGTGGAAAATATTTAAAAGAATGACTTTGCCAACAAAGGTCAGTCTAGTCAAAGCTATGGTTTTCCTAGTAGTCAGGTATGGATGAGAGAGTTGGACTATAAAGAAAGCTGAGCACTGAAGAATTGATGCTTTTGAATTGTGGTGTTGGAGAAGACTCTTGAGTCCCTTGGACTGCAAGGAGATAAAATCAGATAAAATCTGAAAGGAAATTAATCCTGAACACTCATTGCAAGGACTGATGCTGAGGCTGAAGCTCCAATAAGTTGGCCACCAGATGTGAAGAACCGACATTAAATAAGACCCTGATGCTGGGAAAGATTGAAGGCAGGAGGAGAAGGGGATGACAGAGGATGAGATGGTTGGATGGCATCATGGATGCAATGGACATGAGTTTGAGCAAGCTCCATGAGTTGGAGATGGACAGGGAAGCCTGGCATGCTGCAGTCCATAGGGTCACAGAGTTGGACATGACTGAGCAACTGAACTGAAATGAATCTCTTTAGATTTAGGACTGCTTTCTTTAATGCTGGGCTTCCCTGGTGGCTCGGCTGGTAAAGAAACTGTCTGAAATGTGGAGACCTGGGTTCAATCCCTGGGTTGGGAAGATCCCTGGAAAAGGGAATGGCTACCAACTCCAACATTCTGGCCTAGAGAATTCCATGGACTTGCAAAGAGTTAGACACGACTGAGCGACTTTTGCTTTTCTTTAATGCTATACTATGTGGATAAAAGTAGTATCTTGTATAAATTGAGTTTCCATGAGAGGGTGGAAGAGTGGTCCTAGTTGCTACAAATATTATTCTTAATGAGGAGACATACACATTAACATGTATTAAACTGGAAACCGTAGGAGCTAGCACTATACAAAAACTAGAATGGGATGACCAAGAAAAAGTTATTTCATATTATCTTTTGTATTATAAAGTTAACTTTCACTAAGGAAGTAAAACTTTCAGTTGTTAAAATGAAAAGAAGGATTAAAATTAATATGTTATGGGCCCTAACCAAGCTCACTCATGTCTGATTAAAGTGACAGGTTCTGTATTCTACCTACCCAGCAGAGAAAAGGATGAATCCTCTCTACTTGAGATAACTTTTGGAGCCTCTCCTAATATCTGTGTTGTTAGATATAATGCTCACCATCCAACAGAAAATTTCACCTTATATGAAGAGACAAGGCAGAAGGAAAAGGACAATAAAAGCATAACTACAATGGTTGTTTGAGGAGGCCTTACAAAAAGCTGAGAAAAGAATAGAAGCAAAAGGCAAAGGAAAAAAGGAGAGATATACCCATTGAATGCAGAGTTTCAAAGGAAAGCAAGGAGAGATAAGAAAGCCTCCCTAAGTGAACAATGCAAAGAAATAAGAGGAAAACAACAGAATAGGAAAGACTAGAGATCTCTTCAAAAAAATTAAGAGAAACCAAGGGAACGTTTCATGCAAAGATGGGCACAATTATGACCAACCTAGATAGTATATTCAAAAGCAGAGACATTACTTTGCCGAATAAGGTCCGTCTAATCAAGGCTATGGTTTTTCCTGTGGTCGTGTATGGATGTGAGAGTTGGACTGTGAAGAAGGCAGAGTGCCGAAGATATGATGCTTTTGAACTGTGGTGTTGGAGAAGACTCTTGAGAGTCCCTTGGACTGCAGGGAGATCCAACCAGTCCATTCTGAAGGAGATCATCCCTGGGATTTCTTTGGAAGGAATGATGCTAAAGCTGAAACTCCAGTACTTTGGCCGACTCATGCGAAGAGTTGACTCACTGGAAAAGACTTTGATGCTAGAAGGGACTGGGGGCAGGAGGAGAAGGGGACGACAGAGGATGAGATGGCTGGATGGTATCACTGACTCAATGGACGTGAGTCTGAGTGAACTCTGGGAGTTGGTGATGGACAGGGAGGCCTGGCATGCTGCGATTCATGGGGTCGCAGAGTCGGACACGACTGAACTGAAATGAACTGAACAGACACAGAAGATATTAAGAAGAGGTGGCAACAACACACAGAAGAACTATACAAAAATATTGAAACGACCCAGATAACCACAGTGGTGTGACCACTCACCTAGAGCCAGTCAAGTGGGCCTTAGGAAGCATCACTACGAACAAAGCTAGTGGAGGTGATGGAATTCCAGCTGAGCTGTTTCAAATCCTGAAAGATGATGCTGTGAAAGTGCTGCACTCAATCTGCCAGCAAATTTGGAAAACTCAGCAATGGCCACAGGACTGGAAAAGGTCAGTTTTCATTCCAATCCCAAAGAAAGGCAATGCTAAAGAATGCTCAAACTACCACACAACTGCACTCATCTCACATGCTAGTAAAGTAATGCTCCAAATTCTCCAAGCAAGGCTTCAACAGTACATGAACCATGAACTTCCAGAATTAAAGCTGGATTTAGAAAAGGCAGAGGAACCAGAGATCAAATTGCCAACATCTGTTGGATCTTAAAAAAAGCAAAGGAATTCCAGAAAAAATCTACTTCTGCTTCACTACACCAAAGCTTTTGACTGTGTGGATCACAATAAACTGTGGAAAATTCTGAGAGAGATGGGAATACCAGACCACTTTATCTGCCTCCTGAGAAACCTGTATGCAGGTCGATAAGCAACAATTAGAACTGGACATGGAATAACGGACTGGTTCAAAATTGGGAAAGGAGTATGTCAAGGCTGTATATTGTCACCCTGCTTATTTAATTTATATGCAGAGTACATCATGAGAAATGCCGGGCTGGATGAAGCACAAGCTGGAATCAAGACTGCCAGGAGAAATATCAATAACCTCAGATATGCAGATGACACCACCCTTATGGCAGAAAGTGAAGAGGAGCTAAAAAGCCTCTTATGAAAGTGAAAGAGGAGAGTGAAAAAGCTTGATTAAAACTCAACATTCAAAAAACAAAGATCATGGCATTTCGTCCCATCACTTTATGACAAATAGATGGAGAAACAATGGAAACAGTGACAGACTTTATTTTCTTGGGCTTCAAAATCACTGCAGATGGTGACTGCAGCCATGAAATTAAAAGACATTTGCTCCTTGGAAGAAAAGCTATGACAAACCTAGACAGCATATTAAAGAGCAGACATATTACTTAGCCTACAAAAGGTCTGTATAGTTAAAGCTATGGTTTTTTCCAGTAGTCATGTATGGATGTGAGAGTTGGACTGAAAAGAAGGATAAGCATTGAAAAACTGATGCTTTCAAATTATGTTTTGGAGAAGACTCTTTAGAGTCCCTTGGACTGCAAGATCAAGGCAGTCAATCCTAAAGGAAATCAACCCTGAATATTCACTGGAAAGATGCTGAAGCTGAAGCTCCAATAATTTGGCCATCTGATGCAAAGAGCTGACTCATTAGAAAAGACCCTAATGCTGGGAAACACTGAAGGCAGGAGGAGAAGGGGACAACAGATGAGATGGTTAGATGGCATCACAGACTCAATGGATATGAGTTTGAGCAAGCTCCGGAAGACGGTGAAGGACAAGGAAGCCTGGCATGCTGCAGTCCATGGGGTTACAAAGAGTCAGACATGACTGAGTGAATAACAACATAGAGACTCAGATACTGTAACACAAGAACTTCAGAATGAATTATAATTAATATAAAAGAGGAAAATATGAACAAAATAAATGAAAGGATGGGAGAAGTCAACAGATACATGGTATGTCTTTTGTAGATAAAGAATTAATAGAGCAGGCCTGAGACTGCTATCTTCTGAAAGATCTGCTACAAGGGTGTCTCGTGGCTGGTATCTGGGAATTTGGAGTTCATGATGGTTCTTACCAGTTCTTGGTAAGAATGCTTCACTGAGCCTGAACTATTTGTGTGAACTATATGTTTTTTTCTGCTTATGTACATTCCTTCTGGAGTCTGAGATTTTGTTACATGTTAAGCAAACAGTATGTACATGACTAGCCCCTAATAAACATTTTGAACGCTGAGTGTCTAATGAGCTTCCCTGGCAGACATTTCACATTTGTCATCACATCTCATTGCTATAGGACTTAAGCCTCTCCTGGGGAAAGTCTTAGGAGCTTATGCCTGGCATCCTCTACTTGGGACTAAATCCCAAGTGTCTTTTCCCTTTGCTGACTGTGCTTTGTATCCTTTCACTTTAATAAGTCACAGCTCTAAGTACAATTACATGCTGAGTCATTCCAGAAAATCACTGCACTTAGTGATAGTCTTGGAGACCTCTGATAAATGTGTATACAAACATGTACATGTACATACATACATGCATAAAATGGGCATTCCAAAGTAGAAAATTATAATATCTGAAATTAAGAACTCATTAGATGGCTTCGTATGTATCCAACAAAAGTATCAAAATACATACAGCAAAAAGTGACAGAACTGAAAGGAGAAACAGACAAATCTATAACCACAGCTGGAGACTTCAACACCCCTCCAATTGTCCTGAGAAATCAAGCAGGCAGAAAAGCAGTAAGTATATAGATGACCTGAACAGTACGGTCAATCAACATGATCTGAAATTTCTAGAATATTCCATCCAAAAAAATAAACCACACATTGTATCATTCTATTCTACCTCTTATGGAACATTCACCTAGATAGGTTATAGTCTAGGACACAAAACACACCATAACAAATTTAAAACAATAGCAATCATAAAAAATATATTCTCAGACCAAAATGGAATTAAAGAGAAATCAATAAGCAAAAGATAGCTGAAAAACCCCCCAAATACTTGAAAATTAAATAGAATATAGGTCAAAAAAGAAGTCTCAAAGAAAATTTTAAACTACGTTAAATGAAATGGAATAAAAATGAAAATATGATGTATCAAAATTTGTGGGATGCAGTGAAAGCAGTACACAGAGGGAAATTTATAGCATCAAATGTATATATTAGAAGAGATTTTAAATCAATAATCTAAAGGCAAACTGAGCCCAAGCAAGCAAAATAAAGGAATTTTTATTAAAATAAATCAGTTAAATTGAAAATGTGAAAAAAATAGAAAAAGTCAATGAAACTGAAAGTTGCTTCTCGGAAAAGATCAATAAAATTTGTAAAATCCTCCAATCTAACCAAGAAAAAAAGAAGCAAACTGTGACTCTCAGAAATGAAAGACAGATTGATGCTACTAATCCTAATGACGTTAAAAAATAATAAGAGAATACTACAAAAAATTCTGTCCCTGAAAAATTGGTAACATAGAAGAAATTAAAAGACACAGCTATGAAATTCATACAAAGGAGATACAGATAATGTGAAAAGATTCATTTCTGCTAAAAAATTAAATCAATAATTAAAATACTTCCAAAATAGAAAGCACCAACCCAGACAGTGTCACTAGTGAATTCTATATAAACATTTAAAGAAAAACTAATACAATTCTCCATAATCTCCTCCAGGAAATAACACTTCCAAACTCATTATATGAGACAAACATTACCCTAATACCAAACTAGATAAGGATATTATGAGAAAAATAAAGATCATATTATCTTTCAATAACAGATGCAAAAATCCTCAAACATGGGTAAATCAAATCTGACAATGTATAAAAAGAAATATAAACACAGCCAAGTGGAATTTATTGCAGGTATGAAAGGCAGGGTCAACATTAAAAAAAAAAAAAAAAACCAAGAACAACATGATCCAACATATCAGGAAGTCAAAGAAGCAAAATGACAAAATAATAGCAACTAATGAAGAAAAAACAGTCATTTATGATAACAACAAACAAAAACAAAAACCAAACTTTCAACCTCTCAGTAAACTAGGAATAGAGGGGAACTTTCCCAACCTGATGAAGAAGAGAACATCATACTGAAAGGTTGTTGCTGAACCACGAAAGACGCCAGGATTCTTGGCCTCTGGAGGAGAATTCAATCTGGGGCCAGAAATGAGGCTTGATCACGCAGAGCTTTTGCGTAATAAAGTTTTATTAAAGTATAAAAGGGATAGAGAAAGCTTTTGACATAGACATTCGAAGTGTCTTTAGCTGGATGTTATATAGTTACTAGCAGTCTGTTAGTGAAAGAAAGCAATGTCTCAAAACTCAGAGAATGGCACCAGGCCCCTCACCGACAGGATGCATTTTGAGATAATCTTGGCACCAGGGGGGTCATGGGGCCGTAAAATGATTGACTTGAATCTTGTATAAAGGCAGATTACCATACAAATAGTTTCATTTACATGGATTAGGAGAACAATGTATGAGGATAACATAGTGGTTCCTCAAGTCAGTTCTAAGCCTTTAGGTGGAACCAACTTGAAGACAGAGTCTGGGGTAAATGTATAGTACATTCAGTTCAGTTCAGTTCAATTCAGTTGCTCAGTCATGTCCGACTCTTTGCGACCCCATGAATCGCAGCACGCCAGGCCTCCCTGTCCGTCACCATCTCCCAGAGTTCACTGAGACTCACATCCATCAAGTCCGTGATGCCATCCAGCCATCTCATCCTCTGTCGTCCCCTTCTCCTCCTGGCCCCAATCCCTCCCAGCATCAGAGTCTTTTCCAATGAGTCAACTCTTCGCATCAGGTGGCCAAAGTACTGGAGTTTCAGCTTTAGCATCATTCCTTCCAAAGAAATCCCAGGGCTGATCTCCTTCAGAATGGACTGGTTGGATCTCCTTGCAGTCCAAGGGACTCTCAAAAGTCTTCTCCAACACCACAGTTCAAAAGCATCAATTCTTCGGCGCTCAGCCTTCTTCACAGTCCAACTCTCACATCCATACATGACCACTGGAAAAACCATAGCCTTGACTAGACGGGCCTTAGTGGGCAAAGTAATGTCTCTGCTTTTGAATGTACTATCTAGGTTGGTCATAATTTTTCTTCCAAGGGGTAAGCGTCTTTTAATTTCATGGCTGCAATCACCATCTGCAGTGATTTTGAAGCCCAGAAAAATAAAGTCTGACACTGTTTCCACTGTTTCCCCATCTATTTCTCATGAAGTGATGGGACTGGATGCCATGATCTTCGTTTTCTGAACGTTGAGCTTTAAGCCAACTTTTTCACTCTCCTCTTTCACTTTCATCAAGAGGCTTTTTAGCTCCTCTTCACTTTATGCCATAAGGGTGGTGTCATCTGCATATCTGAGGTTACTGATATTTCTCCCGGCAATCTTGATTCCAGCTTGTGTTTCTTCCAGTCCAGCATTTCTCATGATGTACTCTGCATAGAAGTTAAATAAGCAGGGGGACAATATACAGCCTTGACATACTCCTTTTCCTATTTGGAACCAGTCTGTTGTTACATGTCCAGTTCTAACTGTTGCTTCCTGACCTGCATACAGATTTCTCAAGAGGCAGGTTAGGTGGTCTGGTATTCCCATCTCTTTCAGAATTTTCCACAGTTTATTGTGATCCACACAGTCAAAGGCTTTGGCATAGTCAATAAAGCAGAAGTAGATGTTTTTCTGGAACTCTCTTGCTTTTTCCATGATCCAGCGGATGTTGGCAATTTGATCTCTGGTTCCTCTGCCTTTTCTAAAACCAGCTTGAACATCAGGGAGTTCACGGTTCACGTATTGCTGAAGCCTGGCTTGGAGGATTTTGAGCATTACTTTACTAGCATGTGAGATGAGTGCAATTGTGTGGTAGTTTGAGCATTCTTTTGCATTGCCTTTCTTTGGAATTGGAATGAAAACATGACCAGTGGAAAAACCATAGCCTTTACTAGATGGACCTTTGTTGAGAAAGTGATGTCTCTGCTTTTTAATATGCTATCTAGGTTGGTCATAACTTTCCTTCCAAGGAGTAAGTGTCTTTTAATTTCATGGCTGTAATCACCATCTGCAGTGATTTTGGAGCCCCCCCAAAATGAAGTCTAACACTATTTCCACTGTTTCCCCATCTATTTCCCATGAAGTGATGGGACCAGATGCCATGATCTTCGTTTTCTTAATGTTGAGCTTTAAGCCAACGTTTTCACTCTCCTCTTTCACTTTCATCAAGAGGCTTTTTAGTTCTTCACTTTCTGCCATAAGGGTGGTGTCATCTGCATATCTGAGGTTATTGATATTTCTCCTGCAATCTTGATTCCAGCTTGTGCTTCATCTTATTTAAGTTAAATAAGCAGGGCGACAATATACATCCTTGACACACTCCTTTTCCTATTTGGAAGCAGTCTGTCGCTCCATGTCCAGTTCTAACTGTCACTTCCTGACCTTCATATAGGTTTCTCAAAAGGCAGGTCAGGTGGTCTGGTATTCCCATCTCTTTCAGAATTTTCCACAGCTTATTGTGATCCACACAAAGGCAATGGCATAATCAATAAAGCAGAAATAGCTGTTTTTCTGGAACTCTCTTCCCCTTTTGATGATCCAGTGGACGTTGGCCATTTGATCTCTGGTTCCTCTGCTTTTTCTAAAACCAGCTTGAACATCTGGAAGTTCAAGGTTCACGTATTGCTGCAGCCTGGCTTGGAGAATTTTGAGCATTACTTTACTAGCGTGTGAGATGAGTGCAGTTGTGCGGTAGTTTGAGCATTCTTTGTCATTGCCTTTCTTTGGGATTGGAATGAAAACTGACCTTTTCCAGTCCTGTGGCCACTGCTGAGTTTTCCAAGTTAGCTGACAATATTAATTTGTAATCTGCAGAGAAGGAAAAGGAAGAAGTAGAGATTAGGTAGGTTCCCGTGGACACATGGCCAGTAAGTTGTAAGTCTGGACATCAACTCCAAACAGCTCAGCTTCAAAGCCTGTCCTATCAATGATTTAGTGATATTGGAAGCTACTTTTTTCTTCCTTAGGGATAGGATTGGAAGAACAGAGATAACTATAAAACTGTTAACTACCTAGGTAACCTCAGGCAAGTCTCAGAGTTTCCTGTGTCTGCCCCAATGTTCCACGACTCCATTGCAGATATTCTATCACATAAACCACAAAGAATGCTTCCTTCATAACTCAGTCAGTAAAGAATCTGCCTGCGATGCAGGAGACCCACATTCGATCCCTGGATCAGGAAGATCCCCTGGAGAAGGAAATGGCAATGCATTCCAATATACTTGCCTGGGAAATCTCATGAATAGAGGAGTCTGGCAGGCTACAGTCCATGGGGTAGCAAGAGTTGGACATGACTTAGGGACCAAACCAGTTGTTTATCATATACACCAATCACATACACCAATTTTGAACATATTTCTGTGGTACCTCTATATTCCAAGCATCATTTAACTCTCTGCATAACAATCACTCCAAATAATAGCATGTATTCTTCCTAGTAGATCAGGTTCAGGCTGTTTCTTTCCCCAAGTGGATGTGTTGGGAGAAGGTCAGGGGACTGTCTGAGCTGCACAAAAGTATCCAAGTATTTAGAAACTCATCAGATTTCAGAGGGGGCAGGAGACAGAGGAGCCAGAAGCCAGAAGAAAGGATTTAGATTTTCTTTGTGCTCTGAGCATTTTAACATGGATCTGAGGAGAATCTGCCCACCAATCTTTCAAAAAAAGGAAGCAGTGGGGGAAAGTCAAACACTTGTGGCTGGTGAATTTAGAACATTTTAGCTCAAACACAGCAAATCTTTGTATTCAAATGTGAGGAGATCACCTAATATTATTGACTATGCCATATAATTGATAACTACCTTTCTAGCCTTTAAAATTTTACAAATTTTGACTTGTCTTTTTCAAGTTTTTTTAATATAATTTTTTAAAACTGGAATCTAATCTTGGTAGGCAGTATTCTACATAAGAATGTTCTTCCAGGACTGGTATTCACTTCTCTCGGGCGATTAGAATTGGAGTTATTTCTAATTGTATTTCTAAGATTCTCAGCTCTTCCATTCCCCTAGGCTCTAGGCTAGGGTCATCATTATAAAATAAAATCACAATCCTTTTTGGAAAGCCTAAGATCCCTTAAAACTTAAATCTCTTATAAAAGGTTGTAGAATTCTGAAAGGAGGCCCAGGGTGGGTTAGGGAAGTGTCTTATTCATCAGTTTCTAGAAAACAGGAGACTCTGTGTGTGTGTGTGTGTGTGTGTGTGTGTGTGTGTGTGTGTGGTACATTTAAGACTCTGAGAAGATGAGGTGCCTGCATAAGAATGAATGTTTCATTCTGGAGCTGTTTTCCCTCAGAGAATGTCTGTTGACACCATTCAGAGGGTATATCTTAGTCAGATATCTCTCTTAGAAGAAAATCCCTAAACAGTTGACTGTGTGATAAGCATATACTCCATTTGTCTCTTAGCAATATGATGTCACTCTTCTTTTCCAAGCTGAGGCCTTGACTCCCGTAAGTTTTCAGGTGGTAACTCACTCCACAGGGACTCCCACTGTTATGCCTGTGGTAGAACCCAGAAAACCTGCAGTTAGAAAGACACGCTCTAACTACTGACAAGAGGAACTAGGCATACTAGTTCAGATCATGTCAATTAAAAACATAGTGTGACTAAAGCTAAAGCTTATATCCTGACCCTCAGTTCAGTTCAGTTCAGTCGCTCAGTCATGTCTGACTCTTTGTGACCCCATGAATCGCAGCACGCCAGGCCTCCTTGTCCATTACCAACTCCTGGAGTTCACTCAGACTCCTGTCCATCGAGTCGGTGATGCCATCCAGCCATCTCATCCTCTGTCATCCCCTTCTCCTCCTGCCCACAATCCCTCCCAGCATCAGAGTCTTTTCCAATGAGTCAACTCTTCGCATGAGGTGGCCAAAGTACTGGAGTTTCAGCTTTAGCATCGTCCCTTCCACAGAAATCCCAGGGCTGATCTCCTTCAGAATGGACTGGTTGGATCTCCTTGCAGTCCAAGGGACTCTCAAGAGTCTTCTCCACCACCACAGTCCTGACCCTAACAGTCCCCAAAATTATACTTCCTGGAAATTAAATCTCTTCTTCCCTAAAAAGTGGCTGATTCTAAGCAAAAATCTTTATCAAGTTTGGTTGTGAGCTTTCAAACTCTATGCCTGTAAAGGAGCTGAAGTTTAGAATACGTACTTCCTCTTATTCAAAGCTTTCTTGCTAAGGGGTGGGGATCACTTCAGCGGGATGACATGTGGAGTGGCTTTTCAGCTGTGAATAGTTCTAATTTCCGTTGCTCTTTCATTCTGTTTATTCTTAAGTTGAGATGTATGGTGCCTGTTTAGAGATCTAACCACAATTTTATAACTTTAAAAAATTTTATTCTGCAAATTAAATATAAAATATAAATGTATTTTTAAAATCTCAAAAAAAGAATAGCAGTGAGATTAAATTGTGAGTATTGGAGTATAGGAAGCATTATATCTGGGCTAGATCTCAAGCAGTACTTCGGAATTAGAGACAGGGGCTAAGTGAATAGGAAACTTCATGTTTTATCTGTAATGCTTGTGTGCATGCTCAGTTGCTCAGTCATGTCTTTCTTCGACCCCATGGACTTTAGCCTACCAGGCTCCTCTGTCTATGGGATTCTCCAGGTAAGAATACGGAATGGATTTCCATGTCTTCCTCCAAGGGATCTTCTCAACTCAAAGATTGAACCCATATCTCCTGCATCTCCTGAATTGGCAGGCTGATGGATTCTTTACCACTAATGCTGCCTCGGAAGTCTTTTATCTGTAATAATTTAAATGAAACACCTTACTTGGATATGTTTAGGTATGTAGGCTGTCATATAACTTCCATCTTTAAATCTAATTGAATCTAGAAATAATGTAGATTAACATGTTAGCTGTTTCAGCAATACATGAACCGTGAATTTCCAGATGTTCAAGCTCGTTTTAGAAAAGGCAGAGGAACCAGCGATCAAATGGTCAACATCTGCTGGATCATCAAAAAAGCAAGAGAGTTCCAGAAAAACATCTATTTCTGCTTTATTGACTATGCCAAAACCTTTGACTGTGTGGATCACAATAAACTGTGGAAAATTCTGAAACAGATAGGAATACCTGAGCACCTGACCTGCCTCTTGAGAAACCTATATGCAGGTCAGGAATCAACAGTTAGAACTGGACATGGAACAACAGACTGGTTCCAAATAGGAAAAGGAGTACATCAAGGCTGTACATTGTCACCCTGCTGATTTAACTTATATGCAGAGTACATCATGAGAAATGCTGGGCTGGAAGAAGCACAAGCTAGAATCAAGATTGCCAGGAGAAATATCAATAACCTCAGATATGCAGATGACACCACCCTTATGGCAGAAAGTGAAGAGGAACTAAAAAGCCTCTTGATGAAAGTGAAAGAAGAGAGTGAAAACGTTGGCTTAAAGCTCAACATTAAGAAGATCATGGCATCTGGTCCCATCACTTCATGGGAAATGGATGGGGAAACAGTTGAAACAGTGTCAGACTTTATTTTGGGGGGCTCCAAAATCACTGCAGATGATGTTTGCAGCCATGAAATTAAAAGACCCTTACTCCTTGGAAGAAAAGCTATGACCAACCTAGATAGCATATTCAAAAGCAGAGACATTACTTTACCAACAAAGGTCTGTCTAGTCAAGGCTATGGTTTTTCCTGTGGTCATGTATGGATGTGAGAGTTGGACTGTGAAGAAAGCTGAGTGCTGAAGAATTGATGCTTTTGAACTGTGGTGTTGGAGAAGACTCCTGAGTGTCCCTTGGACTTCAAGGAGATCCAACCAGTCCATTCTAAAGGAGATCAGCCCTGGGTGTTCTTAGGAAGGAATGATGCTAAAGCTGAAACTCCAGTACTTTGGCTACCTCATGCGCAGTGTTGACTCATTGGAAAAGACTCTGATGCTGGGAGGGATTGGGGGCAGGAGGAGAAGGGGACGACTGAGGATGAGATGGCTGGATGGCATCACCAACTTGATGGACGTGAGTTTGAGTGAACTCCGGGAGTTGGTGATGAACAGGGAGGCCTGGCATGCTGCAATTCATGGGGTCGCAAAGAGTCGGACACGACTGAGTGACTGAACTGAATTGAAATCTCACTTATTTATAATAGATCAAAATGTTGACCTCAATGAAGATCTTTTCTTCATTCTAAACAGGCATTAATTCTTTATGAACAAACATTCAGCTAATTATTGATTAATGCAAGTATGAGCTTTTTCCTCTGTCCCAAAGGATGGTTTTCAATGTGTTAGTCATATAATTGTTGCACAATAGTTTTCTTTTTCAGATAGATGAGCACACACAAATATACTTTGCTGGAAAAAAAAAAAAAAAAAGCTCTGTCAGAAAATCTTTTTCCCAGCTAATCAAATTACCTTCAGTAAATACAGAGAGGTGTTTAAAAGTTTTAATCAAGGAACTTTCCTTGCAGTCCAGTGATTAGGAGCTGGTGCTTTCATTGAGATTGCCAAGGGTTCAATCCCTGGCTGGGGAACAAGGCTAAGCCACTCAGCCTGGCCTAAATTAATAAATAAAACAAGACTTCAGTCAAACTATGAAGTTGCCATAAGAATAAGAGAAATACAAGACTTTCAAAGCCACTTCTTTTTAAAGAATTAATCTATATGATTGTATGAAAAAATAACTTTAGTTGTGATTAATATTTTCCATATTTTAAAATAAAATATCAAAATTAATTAGTAGAAAATAATGGAATGAAAATGCATTCCTCCAGCACAATTTGTCACTTTCACATAGTTCTGTGTCTGAGAAGAAAATAAGAAACTGGTTATAATCAATCAAATGAATTTAGATTTTAATGCTCAATCAGTTTTTCAGTATTTGCAAGAGATTGTGAAATTGTTTTAACAGTCACAAGAAAGCAATATAAAATTCATTGAAAGGAAATTAGAACCAGATCCATTCAATTTGAAAGTAATTTTTGGACAGAATTAAGAAGCTACATATTGAGGATTATTTTCTTTCATTTGTTCTTGGTCTGCCCCCTTGTGGTCTCCAGAAAGCTGTTATCCAACATAAAACAGCACAGTTTTAAAATAGTCTTGCTACATATCAGTTCAGTTCAGTTCAATCGCTCAGTCTTATCCGACTCTTTGCGACCCCATGAATCGCAGCACGCCAGGCCTCCCTGTCCATCACCAACGCGCGGAGTTCACTCAAACTCACGTCCATCGAGTCGGTGATGCCATCCAGCCTCCTCATCCTCTGTCGTCCCCTTCTCCTCCTGCCCCCAATCCCTCCCAGCATCAGTCTTTTCCAATGAGTCAACTCTTCGCATGAGGTGGCGGAAGTGCTGGAGTTTCAGCTTTAGCATCATTCCTTCCAAAGAACATATATATAATAGTCTTGCTATATGTAGCCAATAAGATCAAGTTTTAATATCTTTTGAAGTGGTTTAGAAAAATGTTTCAGCCTGCTTTAGTTTGTCATACAAAAATATTTAAAATTAGAAATACATCCTCAAAATCAACATCTTTGAATAAATTGATGACATTTCTTTTAGTTCCTAAAATTATTTTTAAGAATGAAAATACTATACAAACTACACACATACTTCAAAAATTTTAAGATTTTTATTTTCAAAAACTTTGTAGAAATTCGATTTTGGGAGTAATTGTCAAAAATTGCTATATGAAGCAATTTGGCTGGGGCTGTTTTGCATTCATTCAATATTCTGTGAATAAATTTTGAAAGTATTTATCTACATTCTTACAAAATAAATTGAGTTTTTATTGTGTGAGAGAGGAAAAGGTACATTCAATAGTACTGTAGCTGGTTGCCCTTAGAACTTGCTCTAATGAAGATTTTGCAAGCCAGATAGGCACTTTGATGCAGATTCTGTCACATTTCTTTGGTTTGCATAGACTTTAAATGACAATGTTTTGTAGATTTTAAAAGGTATTCAGTGATAACTATCTGCTGGCATATTTTGGTAACAAGATTAAATTTGATTTAGTTTTTAAATTAATTATTCTATATCTTTCATTTTATCTTTTAATAGATTATACACAATTTTTCTGTGACAGGGGATTTGTTTTTCTGTTTTCTTTTCTTTTTTGGTGATGCAACTGGTTTTTAACTTTCATGTTTTAATAAGTGAGTGGATTCTTAAGTTAAGTGAATAAAGGAAAGAATAAACACAAACATTACAATTAATTGCAATGCCATTTTCCCAAATGATGCCTCAGGTTTCAGTATGACCATAACCTTTTAAGTAAAGGGAATTATATTGTTTCAAGATTTAAAACAAAGTAAGATTAGGTAGGCACAAACTATGTTAAATGTATGCATAGTCACACATGCGCACACACACACACACAATTTTCTTACAAAGCGTTATGCTTGTAACTCTTTGATGTTACTGAACAAGGCCCCCACACCTCTCTAAACTTAGCTTTTTCACTTGTGAAATCATAGTGTAGGAGCTGGTCAGTATTTTTCAAACTAATATCTTCATATCTATTTGTAGGTGTTCACAGTCTTCCAGGAGAATTTTTTATGTATATTGATTTCATAATTTTAATAATGCACATGCAAATTATGGGTAATTTAGATGATTGCTAAGTTAGAAAACCAGGCACCGCCATAAAGCTAAAACCTAAAGCATAGACCTTGAATTTGTACGAACGAGTTCAACATATAGTCTAAGAATCTTTGGAGTTTTCAAAAGTACTCTTGATGGACTTCCATCACTGCTCAAATCAGAGAAATGTTTCTTAAATTCCTTTCAGCCTTTGACATTTATTTTAAAATCTGATATTGATTAGCTTTAAATGGAACTACCAGAGGAATACAGCACACCACAAAATAAAGACAAATTGTTTTTTCTCTATTATTTTTGGGTTTTTATCTCCTGTATACATTTCAAAATAAGCAATCCAATTTAGAAGACATGTGATGGGGCTTCCCAGGTGGCACTGCTGCTGCTGCTGCTGCTGCTAAGTCGCTTCAGTCGTGTCCAACTCTGTGCGACCCCATAGACGGTAGCTCACCAGGCTCCCCCGTCCCTGGGATTCTCCAGGCAAGAACACTGGAGTGGGTTGCCATTTCCTTCTCCAATGCATGAAAGTGAGAAGTGAAAGTGAAGTCGCTCAGTCGTGTCCGAGTCTTAGTGACCCCATGGACTGCAGCCTACCAGGCTCCTCCGTCCATGGGATTTTCCAGGCAAGAGTACTGGAGTGGGGTGCCATTGCCTTCTCCCCAGGTGGCACTAGTGGTTAAGAACTCACCTGCCTGTGCAGGAGACATAAGATGCGTGGGTTCAATCCCTAGGTTGGGAAGGTCCCCTGGAGGAGGGCATGGCAAACTACTCCAGTATTCTTGCCTAGAGGATGTCATGAACAGAAGAGCCTGGTGGGCTACAATCCATAGAGTCTCAAAGAGTCTAACATGACTGAAGCAACTTAACACACACACACACACACGAGGCATGTGATGTCTAATACAAAGCTGCAATAATGTTGTGTGAAAGAAAATCGACAACCTCCAGGAGTGCTGGCTGAGATATCATGATGGCAAACTGATGCCATGATGGCTCATTGGTGAGGTAGAGGGAAAGGATGTCACAAATTCTGAGGGAAAACAAAGGCCAAGAACCAAAACATTTGTAACACCAATGATACTAAAGCAAAGAATGTGAAAAGTTAAGAACATACACTCCACAAGCACCCAAGTCATTCCAGGAAGCCTTTAAAATAATTGAGCTTAGGACTTGCCAGGTGACCCAGTGGTTAGGTTCTACATTTCCATTGCAGGGGCACGGATTCATACCTGGTCAGGGGATTAAGAGTTTATGGAAAAGTGAGGTTATAAATGAATGGACTAAGCAGCAATAAGAGCAATTGATAATAGGACAGATTGGTTGCTGATGAGGTTCTGAATGAACATACTCCAAAGGAAAAGATGGTTCAGAATATATGGACTAATCAATAGAAATAACTCCAGATAGAAGAAGATAGATAGTAAATAAAAAGAATGATATCTAGTGGGCTTCTAGCATAGGTTTGTTTAAAACTAATAATAAATGTTTGTTTATTTATTCTACAAATAAAAATGATACGTTCAAACTTTGTCTTCTCTAACAAATAGTTCAATATCCACAAATTTGTTAAGATCATTCAAAAAAAAAAAAGCAGTATTCAAAACTTGTCACATACAGAATTTCTTATTTCTGTAATTCAATATAATTAGCTACCAAATTATTTAATCACTATATTGATGCTGTC
>SJYT01020183.1:0-25714 GCA_006410635.1 Cephalophus harveyi | reverse complement strand
AGGATATTCTTCTAATTAATAATGAAAGTATGATAATAATTTTAAAAACAATGCATATTTTTATAAAGATAAATTTTTTAATCCTAAAAAAAGATCCTCTATATATTCATTCCTTATTAAATACAGTTAAAATAAAAACAAAAATTCAGACAGAAACTGTACATCTAAGTTGGATCTGCCCCTTCTTCTCTTACCAGGAATGGAAAAATAAGCAGCTTGAGCAACTTTGTAGAAAGGATGAAACTGACCTCAAGGTCAAAGACAAATAGCAGAAAAGGTCATATTTTATTATGGCACTAACACAAATAGAAGAGAAAGCAAACATCTCTGTCCCTGCTTTCATAGCACACAGGAATAAAAGCAACAGCTGGCTTTGCCTTACTGAAGCCATCTGTCATCAATACAACTGCCCAACTTCAACTTAGAGAGAATGCTGTTTCATAAACTGAATGGAAGGTGTAGGCAACAAAACCAGCAAACTTGACACCCCAAATGCGTCTGGCATGCTGATTATTTCAGGCTGAAAACAATAAAGGCCCAAAAAAGTCAAGAAACACAGTTACTTTCCCCCTAACTTCCTTAAAAGAATTTAAGTAGAGGGCCTGTTTTAGAACGGAGCTATCACCAGTGATATCTGCAAAGAATATGGGTTAACTGTGGTGGGAGATGGAGAAGGCAATGGCACCCCACTCCAGTACTCTTGCCTGGAAAATCCCTTGGACGGAGGAGCCTGGTGGGCTGCAGTCCATGGGGTCGCTAAGAGTCGGGCACGACTGAGTGACTTCACTTTCACTTTTCACTCTCATGCATTGGAGAAGGAAATGGCAACCCACTCCAGTGTTCTTGCCTGGAGAATCCCAGGGACGGGGGAGCCTGGTCGGCTGCCGTCTATGGGGTCTCACAGAGTCAGACACGACTAAAGTGACTTAGCAGCAGCAGCAGCAGTGGTGGGAGAAGCTCAGAGGGAGGTAATGATTAGAGACCACTCTGTGTCCCACTGTCCCTGCAGGGCCTAGCAGACATTTACTTACCAACCAACTGCTTTAGTATTCACTCATTTATTTGGCTGTGCCAGGTCTTAGCTGCAGTATGTGAGACCATTAGTTTTAGTGTGGGAGCTCTTAAGTTGTGGCATGTGGATCTAATTCCTTGACTTGGGATCAAATCCAGGCCCCCTGCATTGGGTGAACAGAGTCCTAGCCACTGGACCACCAGGGAAGTTCTTACTATTCCCTTGTGAATTGCCATGTGCTCCTTTGAAGTCCCAAACCATGATGCCAAAATCCTCTTGTCTTCAGCTGAAGATGATATTTAAGGTGAGGGTTTTAGCCATTTTGTTGAGTTATTCAGTTCTTTTGGGTTTCTCCTATATATAGTTGCTATTGAACTTGTTTGATTTTCTCCTGTTGATCAGTCTCATGTCAAAGGCACATGGAGAAGAGATTTCTAATTTCTCTCTTTTTTTTTTAAGTGTATGATTACTGCACTATATGATAAGAGTATGTTTCTTTTATTTTTTTTAATTTGGCAATCTATATTTTTCTTTTTTAAATATAAATTTATTTATTTTAATTGGAGGCTACTTACTTTACAATATTGTATTGGTTTTGCCATACATTGACATGAATCTGCCACGGGTGTACATGTGTTCCCCATCCTAAACCCCCCTCCCACCTCCCTCCCCATACCATCCCTCTGGGTCATCAGATATCCCCAAAATGGAATATATTCAGTACTTTTGCATGAGGGACGACAGACTTCATCCTCTAAAGACTCTGAGCTTTGCAGCTGTGCTTATCATTTCTTTTTCCTGATATGTTGTTGTCTCACCATGTTTGCTCCAAATCAATTGGCTGTTAAGGTACACAAGCTATTAGACTCAGAGCAACTTAGGGATATAAATTAAACACAGGTTTTGCAAAAATGTGCAGTTTGGAATATGCTGTTGTTTCTAAGTTTACTTAAGTCTAACAATAATAGCCTGAAATCAGAGCTATATTTATTTGTTTACTTGTTTTCTCCTCAGTTTATCAGTCATTGAATATTTAAGATCAGTTTTTGGTTTACCTCTAAAGTCTACCACTAATCAACCTATATTCTATTTCCAGAATAAAATTATAAAACTTAACAAAAAAGTTTTGCCCTAAACACGTCAGGACTTTGGTCAATTAACACCACTTGACTGAACATGTGAGTGAAAGTGAAGTTGCTCAGTCGTGTCGGACTCTTTGCGACCCCATGGACTGTAGCCTACCAGTCTCCTCCATCCCTGAGATTTTCCAGGCAAGAGTACTGGAGTGGGTTGCCCTTTCCTTCTCCAGGAGATCTTCCCAACCCAGGGATCGAGCCCAGGTCTCCTGCATTGCAGGCAGACAACTGAACATAATCCATCTCATTCTCCAAGGCTCAATTCAAAACTGTATCCTCTTTAATTCTCCAATAAGAACTTGACTTACTTGTCAGCAGTGACAGTTTCATCCTCTTTTTTCTTAGTAGTAGTTCACTCAGTTTTCACTTCTGTATTCCTCTCCAGTGCCATCACAGTGTTTTGTACTTAAAAGCTAAATAAATATTGACACTTCCTGAATAAGTTCATGAAATGAAAAAAAAAAAGAAAGTAATTATATTCAAACAGGTCTATATTATAGTCTTCACAAATAATATGTTGATTTTTATGAAGACCATATCCATTTTTTATAACAAAACATTGAATATATAATAAATACAAGCTTTGAAAATATGATATCTAGGAGGTTAACTTTGTAATTTAAAATCTAATATGTAGAAATTTTACATAGATGACATATACAAAGGTCCTCCACAACTGCTAAGAAGAAAGGAAAAAGTCATAGGTTTATCCTTATTTCATTTAAGAATACATATCAGCACTCAGATAACTTATTTCACCAAATATTTTATTTTTTATAAATTGAAATTTCCACAGCTGTCATATAATAGCAACTTATGGTCAGATGTAGAGTCTAAAGCTTTTAGAATTGTTTCATAAAAACAGAATTAATAAACTAAACTCTTTTTCAAATGTTTATTTATTTATTTTTGCCTAGTTACAATTTATTGCTAAGATAAAAGTTCAAGATTGCTGGGAGAAATATCGATAACTTCAGATATGCAGATGACACAATTATTGCAGAAAGTGAAGAACTAAAGAGTCTCTTAATGAAAGTGAAAGAAGAGAGTGAAAAAGTTGGCTTAAAGCTCAACATTCAGAAAACAAAGATCATGGCATCTGGTCCCATCAATTCAGGGCAAATAAATGGGGAAACAGGGGAAATAGTGACAGACTTTATTTTTGGGGGCTCCAAAATCACTGCAGATGGTGACTGCAGCCATGAAATTAAAAGATGCTTGCTCCTTGGAAGAAAAGTTATGACCAACCTAAATGCATATTAAAAAGCGGAGACATTACTTTGCCAACAAAGGTCCATTTAGTCAAAGCTATGGTTTTTCCAGTAGTCATGTATGGATGTCAGAGTTGGACTATAAAGAAAGCTGAGTGCCAAAGAACTGATGCTTTTGAACTGTGGTGTTGGGGATGACTCTTGAGAGTCCAGTAGACTGCAACCAGTCCATCCTAAAGGAGATTCTCCAGTTGGACTGGAGATCCAACGAGTCCATCCTAAAGGAAATAAGTCCTGAATGTTTATTGGAAGGACTGATGCTGAAACTGAAACTCCAATACTTTGTCCACCTGATGTGAAGGAAACCCTGATGCTGGGAAAGATTGAAGGAAG
The DNA here is from genome assembly GCA_006410635.1 of Cephalophus harveyi. Lineage (NCBI taxonomy): Eukaryota > Metazoa > Chordata > Mammalia > Artiodactyla > Bovidae > Cephalophus > Cephalophus harveyi. The sequence continues at coordinate 21,962 of SJYT01020183.1, read as the reverse complement.
GCAGGAGGAGTAGGGGATGACAGAGAATGAGATGGTTGGATGGCATCACCTACTCAATGGACATGATTTTGAGTAAGTTCTAGGAGTTGGTGATAGACAGGGAAGCCTAGTGTGCTGCAGTCCATGGGGTGGCAAAGAGTCAGACACGACTGAGCGACTGAACTGAACTGATAAATAAAAGTTAATCATTCTCCATAATTTTATCATTTTAAAAACACGATTCAAGTGGTGAACTATTTCCTCATTGGAATATTAATGTACAGATGTTCTATTTTATAATTTATTTATTTGTTCAGCAAATATTTAATCTGCTGTTATGTGTCAGGCACTTCAAGTATCTTTCTCTCTTAGAGAGGGGTCCTCTTCTTGTTCTGCACTTCTGTTTTAAGATTGAATAAATGACACAGCAACAACCTTAACTTCATAGAAAACCTTGATATACGTATTGGCCTCTGCTCTTGAGTCTGCATCTTTTTCTGATTATTGTACTTACTTTTCCAAACCAGCCCACTTAAACCAAAGGTCAAACCAGTAACAGCCACTCTTAAATAAGACTTCAGAATAAGGTCTTACTTGCTCAGCAGGGCCTGGAGGTGAGCAGAATTTCTTAAGTGTGGAAGTGGGCTTTCTCATACATTGCCCTCCAAAAGTTTATGATTTTTCTGAGGTACATAACACAATATCCAAAGCCTTCTTTGTGTGTCCAGAGGTAGAATTTAATTTTACTCACTGCTTATTTTCAAATAATATGTTGATTTCATATATTTTTTTCCTAAGTCACTCTCCAAGTAGAATTCTTAACAGGTTAGAAACTAAACTCTATTTTCCAAGTGAAATTCTCAACAGGTTGGAAACTAAATTCTATTTTCTAAGATATTTTTCAATACTTCATTTTTAAAAATTTCAAATTATTTCCTAAGATTTAATTTCAGTTCTATGTATCTTCAAAATACACTAGGGCTAATACTTTCCTTTCCAGTTTTGCTCTGGTCAAATGTGGGAAAATAAACATATTTTTAAATTCTTCATTAAAGAAACCAGATAATAAACCAAAAACTATACTTTGTCTACTTGAAAATTCAAAAACTTGATTTGCTTTGCTTTCAGTTTCATCTAGTTTTGCTCTCAATAAATTTCCTCTTTTTGGATTTCTTTAATTGGAGATTTTGATGTAGTATATTCTGTTTGCTTTATAAATATAGACATTTAGGTCAAGTCATTAACCCTTAAGGAAGAGCTAGAGACAAAACATCTTTGGGGAAGGGGTATATTTTTATTTGTATTTTTTTGTCCTTTCTTTTTCAACTTTTAATGTAAAAACTGTCACACATACATAAAAGTTGAAAGAATTGTATAGTGAATATTTATATGCCCATTCCCTAGATTTGACAACAAATATCTCATTACATCTGCTTCATTAGCTCTCTTTTCATCTATTCATTCTCTATCAACTCTATCAATCCAATTTATTTTTTAATGTATATCAAAGTTGCAGACATCAGTAAATTCCACCTCTAAACATTTTAGCAAACATTTCACTAACCAGAATACAGTAGTTATTTTTGTGTTTGCCTTCTTTGAGATAAATATATGTATAAGGAAATACATAAATCTTAAATATATCAAACACTGAGTCCTGACAAATGTGTATACCTACACAAATCCTATCCTAACAAGATACAGAGCATTGCTATCACTCTTTAAAAAGTTTCCTCCTGCTCCTTCTCCATTGAATCCCAGCCCATTGGCCAGAGACATAGCCTTTGCTATCTTTTTTCTTTTTTTCAGCAATAGATTTGTATTTATGGTTGTAAGAAATCTTTTAACATGCTTTACTTTTAATCACAGCATTATTTGAGAAGATGCTAAGTTAGTTAAATTTCAATAATAATAATATTATAATATTTTATTGTATAAAAGTATTTCAAATATCCTATGACATCTGATTTGACCCTCTAGTGAAAGTGAAAGTGAAGTTGCTCAGTGTGTCCGACTCTTTGCGACCCCATGGCCTGTAGCCTACCAGGCTTCTCTGTCCATGGATTTTCCAGGCAATAGTCCTGGAGTGGATTGCCATTCCCTTCTCCAGGGGATCTTCCCAACCCAGGGCTTGAACTTCTGCATTGTAGACAGATGCTTTACCGTCTGAGCCACCAGGGAAGACCCTCTAGCAACCTTATTTTGGGCTTCCCCAATGGCTCAGTAGCAAAGAATCCACCTACAATCCAGGAGCTGCAGGAGACATGGATTCAATCCCTGGAATGGGAAGATTCCCTGAAGAAGAAGATGGCAACTCACTCCAGTATTCTACCTTGGAGAATCCCATGGACAGAGGAGCCTGGAGAGCTACAGTCCATAGGGTTGCAGAGTCACACACAACTGAAGCAACTTAGTGTGCATACAACCTTATTTTAGAGATGAAGAATCTTAGGCTGTTAGAGGTGAAAAACTCACTTCAGTGCACTTAAAACTCAGTCCTAGGTTTACAAACACCAGAGCTAATGCTTTTCCCCATTATTTTGTAATGCATTCTTGTTCTGATGCCATTGTACTGTAGAATGAGAATGTACAGATTGGCCATAAAGTCTGGAAACAGATATAATGTTTAATTGTTTTAAACAGAATGAAACTACTTATTTTACCTCTGGAATATGCAAGAAATGAAGCTTTACTCAATGAAAGTGGGAGGCATATCATATGAGGCAGCACATCACAGATGTACTTGCATGATTTAGGAAAATGTTCTTTGCTCACTATAATTTTACACAGCACCTTGAACTGTTTATCACTAGTAATAACAAACCAATGAACATACAATGTGACATTACTGAACACTGCAATGTAATATTTTATGTATATTTCCATTTTTTTCCAAATTTCACAGAAAGCCTGTAGCATTTAGAATTCTGCCTATAAAGAGTATACTAAAGGAAGCATATCTTGCTAGAATATGAATAGTGTTTACTAATGATTCTTACCAATTAAAAGAAAATGATTATGCTTTATTACCATCAAGCTGTTTTCCTGTGTCCATCCATTCAACATACTAAACTGATCAGAGTGTATTTTAATCTATTGTTTACATGACCTTCAGTATTCTGGAAATGAAGTGCTAAACAAACTATTTCTATCTTTCTGTTTTGTAATTTAGTTATCTCGTACACTTGATTTCTATGGTGTTTAAAACAAAACCATAGGATATGGAGTGAGTTCCCATTTCCTTCTCCAGGGGATCTTCCCAAACTCACATAGAATATGGAGTGAGAATATGGAGTGTATGTGGTTATACACATACACTTCATATGAATATGGAGTAAGTTCCCATTTCCTTCTCCAGGGGATCTTCCCAAACTCACATCTCTTGCACTGGCAGGCAGGTTCTTTATTGCTGAGCCACCTGGGAAGCCCTACAGATCGACAAGCTCTGTACTTTCCCAGCCTTAAGATGGAAGAAAGAGCCTGGAGTCAGTGGGAGAAGCATCAGGGGTTTAGTGGATACAGGGTCTTATACGTCTGAAACAAGGTCCTGGAGTTTCACCCTACCTTGTGTAACAGATGGCAGATGGCAGGACATGGCAGCAATCTTCACTATGGAGGCAAAGGAAGGGGAAATTATTAGTTATAAAGGAAGAATTAACATCAAGTTTCTGCCAGGGAAACCAGCAAAGAAGCACAATTCTCACTACCCCTTTGATAAGCTATCATAGTGAAGATGTTTTGATCTAAAGATTAGAACAGTCACTAGTTGGAGCTGGGAGCAACTGTGTAGACATTTACTAATTAGACTTTACAATGAAAAGGGAAGATCAGTCATGTAAGTAGGATGTAGGTGAGGTAGCAACTGGACAAGCAGGGGGGAAGGAACTGAGAGCAAGAGAACAACCATCTTTAATGGCCTGATTATAAAGAGAGAAAGAAATTTTCCTCTATCTTTCTTGTTGGAAGAAACTGACATTAAATTAAATTAACATGAGATAGATTAGCAGGAGAAATCAAGCAAAATTTAATAGCACATATTCATGGGAGATACCCAGAAACTGAGTCACTGGCCAAAGTAGCCAAAGCCCTCTCCTTAAGTACCATCTTCAGCTAAAGACAAAAGAGAATGTTGAGGTTAGAGGGGGTCAGTTATGGGAGGTTATCAAGAAAAGCACAGTAAACAAGAGTGAACTGTGATGCAGATTTGTCCTTGCTTCTCTATTGATGTATTTCTAGATGTGTTTCAAGATGATTTTTGTCATCTTCTTTCAGATATAGAGAAGGAAACACCTTTACAAATGGCAACATCCCTCACAAATATAAATGTGTCTTACAAAATGCCAACTCCTACTTGGTTTTCAGAGCCCTTCCTATATCTGCTGTTTCTCAGAAAAGAAGAAGGATAAGAGGAAAAAGGAGGAAAAGTTATTTAATATGCCAGATAGATATATTTTAGCATGGGAAATTCTGCTCCCATACCTCATAAATTCCATTGTGTCATTCAATCTATTTCTTTTTAGTTCTCATAAACTAAGTTCCTATACTCAATAATTATATAACCACATACATTTAAGCATATCCATCAAATAACCCATGTGATATCCTTTGCTTTCTGGTGTATATTTTTAGAAAATTTTAACTGAGCTTTATTCAACTATTTTATAAGATTAATAAATTCATGATAAATTTGTATTATTACTTTTATGAAAGTTTGGGTTTGATGTAAGCTTTATAATGCTTTGTTTGACTTTTCTAAAATTGTATTTCTTCTTCAGATTGTAGACCAAATATGGTGTTAAAGAAAAATTCTAAATGCAATGAATGAGAATATAATTTCAATTTAGGGTTTGTTCTTTATTTATGCCTAGAAAAAGAAAAATTAGGTAAAAATAAATGTTAAATTTACCCTAAAATAAATTTAGTGTTCTGTTTTTCATTCAATATAGGATACAAATGATATGATAACCTCTTCCTAAGAATCTGTGATTGTTTCTACTTAAACAGGGAAGATATAAGCATCTGAATGCAGAGTTCCAAAGAATAGCAAGAAGAGATAAGAAAACTTTCTTCAGCAATCAATGCAAAGAAATAGAGGAAAACAACAGAATAGGAAAGACTAGAGATCTCTTCAAGAAAATTAGAGATACCAAGGGAACATTCATGCAAAGATGGGCTTGATAAAGGACAGAAATGGATGGACCTAACAGAAGCAGAAGATATTAAGAAAAGGTGGCAAGAATACACAGAAGAATTGTACAAAAAAGATCTTCATGACCAAGATAATCACAATGGTGTGATCACTCACCTAGAGCCAGACATCCTGGAATATGAAGTCAAGTGGGCCTTAGAAAGCATTACTACAAACAAAGCTAGTGGAGGTGATGGAATTCCAGTTGAGCTAGTTCAAATCCTGAAAGATGATGCTGTGAAAGTGTTGCACTCAATCTGCCAGCAAATTTGGAAAACTCAGCAGTGGCCACAGGACTGGAAAAGTTCAGTTTTCATTACAATTCCAGAGAAAGGCAATGCCAAAGAATGCTCAAACGACCATACAATTGCACTCATCTCACATGCTGGTTAAGTAATGCTCAAAATCCTCCAAGCCAGGCTTCAGCAATACATGAACCATGAACTTCCGGATGTTCAAGCTGGTTTTAAAAAAGGCAGAGGAACCAGAAATCAAATTGCCAACATCCTCTGGATCATGGAAAAAGCAAGAGAGTTCCAGAAAAGCATCTATTTCTGCTTTATTGACTATGCCAAAGCCTTTGACTGTGTGGATCACAATAAACTGTGGAAAATTCTGAAAGAGATGGGAATACCAGACCACCTGACCTGCCTCTTGAGAAACCTATATGCAGGTCAGGAAGCAACAGTTAGAACTGGACATGGAACAACAGACTGTTTCCAAATAGAAAAAGGAGTACGTCAAGGCTGTATATTGTCACCCTGCTTATTTAACTTTTATGCAGAGTACATCATGAGAAACGCAGGGCTGGAGGAAGCACAAGCTGGAATCAAGATTGCTGGGAGAAATATCAGTAACCTCAGACGTGCAGATGACACCACCCTCATGACAGAAAGCAAAGAACTAAAGAGCTTCTTGATGACAGTGAAAGGGGAGTGAAAAAGTTGGCTTAAAGCTCAACATTCAGAAAACTAAGATCATGGTATCCGGTCCCATTACTTCACAGCAAATAGACAGGGAAACAGTGGAAACAGTGTCAGACTTTATTTTTTGGGGCTCCAAAATCACTGCAGATGGTAATTGCAGCCATGAAATTAAAAGATGCTTGCTCCTTGGGTGGAAAGTTATGACCAACCTAGACAGCATATTAAAAAGCAGAGACATTACTTTGCAAACAAAGGTCTGTCTAGTCAAGGCTATGGTTTTTCCAGTAGTCATGTATGGATGTGAGAGTTTGACTATGAAGAAAGCTAAGTGCTGAATAATTGATCCTTTTGAATTGTGGTGTTGGAGAAGACTCTTGAGAGTCCCTTGGACTGCAAGGAGAGCCAACCAGTTCATTCTAAAGGAGATCAGGCCTGAGTGTTCACTGAAAGGACTGATGCTGAAGCTGAAATTCCAATACTTTGGCCACATGATGCGAACAGCTGACTCGTTTGAAAAGACCCTGATGCTGAGAAAGATTGAAGGCGAAAGGAGAAGGGAACAGAGGATGAGATGGTTGAATGGCATCACCAACTCAATGGACATGAGTTTGAGTAAACTCTGGGAGTTGGTGATGGACAGGGAGGCCTGTTGTGCTGCAGTCCATGGGGTCACAAAGAGTCAGACATGACTGAGTGACTGAACTGAACTGACTCAACTGAGGGCCTGTATTCCTTTAATCTCAACTCAAGTGGTCTCCTGATGAGCTTCTGTGGTTCTTAAAGTTGCCAGACTGTGTGACTGTCTCTGGGATGAAGAATGCTTCATCAAGTAGTTAGCATTTTCCTTTTGTTAGGAGTCTTAGTTTCATAGAAGAATTCAGAGATAGTGTTATGTTATCCTTTGAAGTGGAACCAGAACCCTGCCCTAAGGCTGTACTACTGTTTATTCACTGCTTCCCCCTTTTCTCTGCTTCCCTTCCCTTCCCTGATTAAAAGCTGTTTGAACCTACCCTTTGGAGCTCAGGTAAGCTTAAATAACAAATGGGACACACAGAAAATCTTCCATGGCCAGGAGCCCCACAGGGTCCTGCCCAGGGCCAGTAGCAAATCTCTATGAGAAGCAAGCTGTTTCTGGCCATAGAAAGCCAGGTAAGCTTGGCGTTTGAGACACAAGGTGTTTTGAAAGTTAGTGGTTAAATGGGGGATTAAAACAGAGAAATTCTCAAAAGTGTTAACACTAGGTTCCAATTCTTCTCCATTTATTTTGTTTTATATCCATTGCAATCTGTGTTTTACCTCATAAATCCTTCAAAGTACTCTTGGGACTATCATCAATGACTCCACACTGCTAAATGTAATAGTTAATTCTAATTCAACTATACCTTTCTTATCAGCATATGTCCTTGGAACTCCTAGTGAATATAGCCAAGAGTTTAATCCTAAAACTTAGAGAAAAAATGAGAATACTTTAATAAACATGAAACAGAAAAATAAACATGATTCAATCAATTCAACAGAGTGTTCTTTCAGGTGATATTTATTGACCTCTAATTGCATGCTCTGTCTTTGAGAGGTATCTAGAATTTCAACAATGAAAATAATAAAGTAACTTTATACAGCAAAATGTATTATGATGTGCCCTAACAAATTTATTTAAAAATTCTAGGAGGAAACTGAGTTTTGAACTGACTAAAGTGTGGTGGTTTAGTTGCTGAGTCATGTCCGACTCTTGCAGCCCCATGGCTTGTAGCCCGCCAGGCTCCTCTGTCCATGGGATTCTCCAGGCAAGAATACTGGAGTGGGTTGCCATTTCCTTCTCCAGGGAATCTTCCTGACCCAGGAAATGAACCTGGGTCTCCCCCATGGCAGGCAGATTCTTTACTGGCTGAGCTACAAGGGACTAAAGGGAAAGAAGATTAAAAGCACAGTACAAAATAGTGGCCAATAAGGCAAAGTAAATTTTCTCTAAAAATTAAGTAACAGATCATAAATCAAGATCCTGTAATCTTGAATGGAAAACATTTTGTATATACAATCCCAACTGTCTCTGTAAATATATTGCTGTAAAATGAGTCAGAAAGTAGGACATTATACAATGGTTTATTGATTTCTATACAAATCTGACCAAGAATTAACACCAAATAAATCATAGCTTTGGCTATCAATGTCATAAGAACAAATATTCAACAACCAGAGGCTCATTATTCAAGTGACGTTCACAGAAACCCTACTCTAGTTACATGGTTAGCACTCTTTGCCATCTACACACTCAATTACACAAACATATGCATGAAGACTTGGGGCAAACAATTATCATGAACAAATATTTGCAAAGAATTAAGACAGTCTTATTCTAAATATTGAGGAAAAGATTGCAATGTTTAATCAAATCTGAAATAGGGCCCACGTAGGATAGGATAAGGAGAAGGCAATGGCAGTCCACTCCAGTACTTCTGCCTGGAAAATTCCATGGATGGAGGAGCCTGGTAGGCTGCAGTCCACGGGGTCGCTAGAGTCAGACACGACTGGGCGACTTCACTTTCACTTTTCACTTTCATGCGCTGGAGAAGGAAATGGCAACCCACTCCAGTGTTCTTGCCTGGAGAATCCCAGGAATGGGGATGCCTAGTGGGCTGCCCTCTATGGGATCGCACAGAGTCAGACACGACTGAAGCGACTTAGCAGCAGTAGCAGCAGCAGGATAGGATAAAGAAAAATAATTGAAATAATAAAAATAAAATTATAGAAATAATAAAATAATAGATTCAATTCCCTGCCCCTCAGCTGAAATTTCCTTAAACTATGGGAAAGATTAATAAGTTGTGCCTTTCTCTTTGTATCTTACTTTTAGGTAGAAATACACATGAGTCTGCTTAAGTAAGATTAGATTGTATTTAAACTTGTCCTTTCAACAATTTACAAAGTGGAGATCCAAGCACTAAACTGAGCCAGGCATTCTGAATGCCAGAATAGTAAGGAATTGTGGCTGGAAAAAGAAATAGAGGCAGGAAATAGTACAGACATAAGCACAGATGGTGACTGCAGCCATGAAATTAAAAGACGCTTACTCCTTGGAAGGAAAGTTATGACCAACCTAGATAGCATATTGAAAAGCAGAGACATTACTTTGCCAACAAAGGTCTGTCTAGTCAAGGCTATGGTTTTTCCAGTGGTCATGTATGGATGTGAGAGTTGGACTGTGAAGAAAGCTGAGCACCAAAGAATTGATGCTTTTGAACTGTGGTGTTGGAGAAGACTCTTGAGAGTCCCTTGGACTGCAAGGAGATCCAACCAGTCCATTCTAAAGGAGATCATCCAACAATGGTCTGTCTAGTCAAGGCTATGGTTTTTCCAGTGGTCATGTGTGGATGTGAGAGTTGGACTGTGAAGAAAGCTGAGCACCAAAGAATTGATGCTTTTGAACTGTGGTGTTGGAGAAGACTCTTGAGAGTCCCTTGGACTGCAAGGAGATCCAACCAGTCCATCCTAAAGGAGACCAGTCCTGGCTGTTCACTGATGCTAAAGCTGAAACTCCAATACTTTGGCCACTTGATGCGAAGAGTTGACTCACTGGAAAAGACCCTGATGCTGGGAGGGATTGGGGGCAGGAGGAGAAGAGGACGACAGAGGATGAGATGGCTGGATGGCATCACGGACTTGATGAACAGGAGTTTGGGTGAACTCCGGGAGTTGGTGATGGACAGGGAGGCCTGGCGTGCTGTGATTCATGGAGTCACAAAGAGTCGGACACAACTGAGTGACTGAACTGAACTGAAGATCATACATTTATGAATCACACTCTTTCAAAATTCATCAATAATTACCAGTTCAAAGTCCCAAAGCTATGAGTATTTTGATAACAAAGAAGACATTACACCAACTCAATCAGTCCTGTACGGTTGGTATTCTTATTCCTCTTTCATAATTAAAAAACTGTGGCCTACTCAGTGCCCCAAACTAGCTACAGTGCAGGCCTAAACTAAAATTCAAATATATTGGCTATGAAATTCTGTTTTCACCCACTGTATTACATTCTTGCCTAGGAACTATGCACATTATAAGTCTAGAGATATTAGTATCTCAATAAATATCTATTATCTCATCACTCAGTGGTTTCAATATCTCAATTGTACTGATGTTTCCATCTTGAATTTATTCTGAGTCCCTCAACAAAGATGGGTAATTAATGATTAATTTGTGACCAAATAATGACAGAAGTCATTAATAATAGAAAGAATTCTATTATAACAGAAATCACTAATAATAGAAAATCATGAAGGAAAAAACTATAGCAAATTAGTCCCAGTCTTGACTTTTACTAACAGATAACTCTGACAGCATCCATGCAAATACAATAACCGATCAGCAGCATACTGTGTATACAAGTAACTTACAGAAAAGGAGTAGCCTAACTTGAGATGATAGACCAAAAAAAGATAAATTCAATCCAGAATGATAGTATGTGAATGTAGTTCAAATTTTAAGCTTTAATTTCCGTTATTCAGTTCTATGGCTTACTACTAAGGCTTACTAATAAGCCAAGTAACTTATTTATAAAAAGTATGACTTACTAGGGGCTTCCCTGAGGGCTCAGGAGGTAAAAAAATCCACCTGCAATTCAGGAGATGCAGGAGACATGGGCTCAATCCCTGAGTCAGGAAGATCCCTGGAAGAGGAAATAGCAACTTACTCCAGTATTCCTGCCTGAAAAATAAGACAAAAACATCAAAAGAACATGTAACATAGACAAGATTCTTCATAACTTAATGATGTGCAATACAATGCAGTGACACGGTTAGTTTCAAAGTAATTATTTCACGCTTCAGCTAATTTTAAATCCTGAAACTGGAGGATAAATATCTGAAACTCCTATGAAAATCAATAATCTTCCAGAAATGGTTTAACTATGTCCTATTACTAATATTGAAAGTAGAAAATAATGTTACGAGCAGTGACACATTTGCTTACCAGTATGTAGCAGGACTGGGATGAGGCTGATATTAGTCAAAGTAGGACTATTTAATTACCACATCTACATACAGAAGTAACTCCTTCTTGAAAGCACTTTTTTAATACATTTGTGTTACTACGTTTTAAAAAAGGAAGTAAGCAATTTTCCTTCATTGTGTATTTACCATTCTCTTTTCTCCAAAACTTTGGTCATTCAATACATTATGAAATCATTCCTTTTATATTACCACCATTCTAAGGTATCTTTGAATAGGATATTTTAAATAAATGTTAGATTAATTGTTTTGGGCTTAATTTATGAAATGGGCTTAATTTATGAAATGGGCTTAATTTCTGCTAAGGGGTTAACTTGATCAAATGAAAAATAATTTTGAGTTTACTTTTTGTAACCCCTCACTTTATATTGTCGTTGTTGTTCAGTCTCTCAGTTGTGTCCAACTCTTTGTGATCCCATGGACTGTGGCACTCCAGGCTTCTCTGTTTTTCACCATATCCTGGAGCTTGCTCAAACTCATGTTCATTGGGTCAGTGATGCTATCCAACCATCTCATCTTCTATCATCCCCTTTTTCTCCTGCTTTCAATCTTTTCCAGAATCAGGGTCTTTTCCAATGAGTCAGCTTTTCGCATCAGGTGGCCAAAGTATTGGAGCTTCAGTTTCAGCATCAATCCTTCCAACAAATATTCAGGGTTGATTTCCTTTAGGATTGAGTGATTTGATCTCCCTGCTGTCTAAGGGGCTCTCAAGTGTCCTCCAACACCACAGTTCAAAAGCATCAATTCTGTGGTGTTCAACTTTATGGTCTAACTCTCATATCCGTATATGACTACTAGAAAAACCACAGCTTTAATTATATGGACATTTGTTGGCAAAGTAATCTCTCTGTTTTTTAATATTCTGTCTAGGTTGGTCATAGCTTTTCTTCCAAGGAGCAAGCATCTTTTAATTAAATGGCTATAGTCACCATCTGCAGTGATTTTGGAGCCTAAGAAAATAAAGTCTGTCACTGTTTCCATTGTTTCCCCATCTATTTGCCATGAAATCATTGGACCAGATGCCATAATGTTCATTTTTCGAATGTTGAGTTTTCAGCCAGCTTCTTAATTTAACACTCTCCTCTGTCACCTTCATTTAGAGGCTCTTTAGTTCCTCTTCCCTTTCCTCTTCCCTTTCCTCTTCCCAGAAAGGGTGGTATCATCTGCATATCTGAGGTTATTGATATTTCAAAAAGCATGGTATTGGCACAAAAACAAACTCATAATAGACAGTTCAGAAATAGAAACTAACACATTTGTGGTCAATTAATCCACAGAGGCAAGAATACAATGCAGAAAAGGCAGTCTCTTCAACAAGTGGTGCTGGCAAAACTGGACAGCTACATGTAAAACAATGAGATTAGAACATTCTCTCCACCACATGCAAAAAACATGTAAAAATAAATTTTAAATGACTTAAGGACTTACATCTCCTACATTTAAGGACATCTTAAAACTCGCAGAAGAGAACATAGCCAGAACACTTTTGACATAAATTGTTTTTAAGGATCAGTGTTCTAATGCAAAAGAAATAAAACCAAAATTTTAAAAATGGGACATAATCAAACTTAAAAGCTTCTGTACAGCAAAAGAAGCCATCAACAAAACTAAAAGACAACCCCTACAGAATGGTAGAAAACATTTGCAAATGATGCAGCCAGTGAGGGGTTAATATCCAAAATATACAAACAACTCAAAAATCAAAACAAATAAACAAGCAACCAATCAAAAACTGGGCAGACGACCTGGGCAGACACTTTTCCAAAGAAGATATACAGATGGCTAACACTCTCATGAAAAGATGTTCAACATTGCTAGTTACTGGAGAAATGCAAATCAAAATAATGAGATACCACATAATGCTTGTTAGAATGGCTACAATCATCAAAAAACCTACAAATAACAAATGTTAGAGAGGATGTGGAGAAAAGGGAATCCTTGTACACTGTTCGTGGGAATGTAAACTAGTGCAGCCACTATGGAAAGCTGTATGGAGATTCCTCAAAATTGTGAATCACTATGTTCTATACCTGAAACTTACATAATATTGTACATCAACTATACCTCAGTTTTTAAAAATAAAAGAATAGCTAAAAAATAGAACATGGAAGAGAAAGGAGGCAAGCATAACACAGAGCACAGTCATCAGAGGGTGGTGAAAGAGAATGGAGAAAAAATGAGTGCCGTTAAGCCAACACATCCTAAACAGAAAATCTTCACTTGGTTTTCCAGTAGCCATGCTTACAATGAATTGACTTGCAGATCTTCAAGTCGACTTGACTGAGACTGGGCGGTTGCCACACTACAAGCTCCTTTAGTTTCTGGTCATTTCCATTGAAACAGAGAGGAAAGGAAAGTGGCTGACAGAGCCACTCTTCCCAGCCATAGTCACGCCAGCTGGGGCTAGAGAAGGGAAAGCGGGACGTTTTCTGATTTTTCCGTAGAAAAGACTCAGTGTCAGCAGCTTTCTCTCTAATCTCTTTCTCCTTGCAAACACCCCTCTCTTCCCATCCCCTTTCAGATGCAGGGAAACAGTTGCCCTACAATTTAAATAACTTACAGCAACGTAAATAACAGATACTCGTTTTCACAAGAGCGATTTTAAGCTGTACCTCAGGCCAGCTTCTCAAAATTATAATTCACTTGGCTGATGTTACCGAAGAAACTTTGGAGGTGGAGGAGAGCAAGAAATGAGAGTCGGACGGAACACGGAGTGTGGAGCAAATACTCTCAGATTTCCAGAGGTTCAGAGAGCACACTGTCATCAGAACGTCTACTGATATGTGGTCAGGGTCCACTCTCAAAGGGGAAAGCGGCAGGAAGCCTCATCCGCTGGAAACGTCAAAATCCCTCAGCTGGCGGGCAGGGACAGGAGCTGAGCTCTCATCCCTCCCCTTAGCCAGGAAGGCCAGGCAGCCACCCAATCTGTCATATGGATGTTTTTTGCAGGAGGCAAGTCACAGCTGAGGACAAGAATGCTGAAGTCAGGATTTGTTCCTATAACTTTCCACACAGCCATCCCTCATGAGGGTGATTCCAGGAATCCCTGGGGACAGCAATCCAGGGATGCTCAAGTCCATGATATAAAATGAATACAGTTGCCCCTCCTTACCTGTGGATGTGGAAATTCATCAACTGAAGGGTGGCGAAGGGGCACAGGGGACAGTGGTGAGGGGCAATGGAATATTCTACAAAAATCCTAAGATGCAGTGGTGATGTTTTCCTCAACACTACCCCAGAGCAAGATTTTGAAGTACATGGAAGAGAAAAGGACTACAGTTTGGTTGATTAAGACTTTGCCTCAGTCATATTTCAGTCATACTTCCTTTTGGAGACATGGAAGTCTTCAGGGTAATACTCTATTTACAATATAAATCTGATTTTCCTTATTAGCTATTCAGCTTTTTCTTGACAAATTAACATTTGATACTTGATAATTCTATTTAGAGACTTTGTTAAGGGGAAAACAGCCCTCTACAAATGACTAAATTCCCTATGCTTACCTCAGACATAATTATTTGACAGAAGGTACAGATTGCTTTGGTATTTTGGTAAATGGGATTAAGGTTTGTAGGATTCGCTCTCATTAACAAGAAAATAGCTGAGGGCAAATGGGTTGAATGGAAGGCTCTTTTCAAATATTGAGTGCCCAGGAAATAGCTTTCCTGCCGTACTGAAAAGTTTTTTTGGCTTTTCTTTGCAGACTTCGGTTCTACAGAGATGTATTCTGATATAGAAAAATAGCACTCTATTTATTATCTCAGACTACATCTCTAAGCAGGGCTGAACAGAAAGAATTCTAATGCCACTTCCTGTCTCCCTGCGTTAGCTCTAATACTTCAGCGATGACCGCAAAATAGATGGTGTAGATAATAAAGCACCAGCTAGTATAGGCCAGTGGATCCTGTTTCAGTTTGAAACAGCAAAATGCCACTAATCCAATTAAGAAAGTTCAGCTTCCCAGGGCACTGAAAGAAAATGTCTCTCAGGAGAGATTTGAATGTGATAGAATTAAAGCTTGATCCTCTCCAGTACATTTTGTTGACCTGTTAGTCAGGAAAATAATTAGAGATCATCAAAAACCCATATATATGTGCAAATGTGTTTACAAGAAATTTGATAAAGCATTGTTTTCCCCACCGTCTTGTGAACTAAGAGCATTGCCACATACATATCTTCACGCATGGTTTTCCTACTCTCTCAGCTTTTCTTGTTAAAACCATATGCTAACACTTAACCCAGAACTTACCTCTTTTGTGAAAATTTTCCCAGTCTAGGATTTATCCTACTTCCTATAATAGCCACTGCATGCTACTGTTTACCTTATCATTTGCAAGTTACTGTTCACTCATTCATTCACTTATCTAGTCACACACATGTATTCAAAGCTCACCCTGTGCTGGTCATTACACTAGCTCCTAGATATACAGTGGTGATGAAAACAGAGGCAGTAATGTAAGAGCTTAAACGGTGCAAAGTTCTAGCCAAACACACACAGCACCAGGGGTTGGAGAGGAAGACACGGGAGACGTAATTAAACTGGGTGATCAGGCAAGGCTGGAGGTGATGAACATCTGTCCCTAGGGGCTGCCCCATGGCCTGCGAACACCCTCCCTACATGGTTTTCTGTGCTAGGAAAACAGCCCTCTTAGGGTGGAAACAAAAACCCTACCACATAGGACAATAAAACTGTTGTGCATCTTCAGATCCCTTCAATGGCCTGCTTCCTTCAGAAGGTGGTACCCAGTTTTGGGCTGTGTCATCCCTGAGATGCAGCTCTGGCCTATATGGTCCACATCAAACCCTCCCCTCATTCCTACCTTAGAGACAAAAGTTATACCTCCTGCTGGGGCAGTCATCTTACAATCCTGAGATAACATAAGAATACTCACAAAGACAAAATGCACACAAGGACTCATACACACACTGTTTTTAAAGTCACCAAGGTCTAAAAAAGAACCTATACCATAACAAGTGTATAAAGAAGTATTTATTTTAACAAATGAGATTGCCCACTTGCACAAAGAGAGGATATGGCAATAATTTCTAGAAAATGTTTTATGCTGTATTTGAGATAAGATTCAGGAAAATTGTCAACCCAGTTGAACACTTACTATAATCTCCACAAATTTAGCAATTACTCGAACTTCCCATAAATTTCAAGTTAAAGATCTCTACTCTCTAGGTAGCATAGTAAACCTCAAGATTTAACTTTAGACCCCACTAATACCAACCCAGGGAGAAGGCAATGGCACCCCACTCCAGTACTCTTGCCTGGAAAATCCCATGGATGGAGGAGCCTGGTAGGCTGCAGTCCATGGGGTCGTGAAGAGTCAGACACAACTGAGCAACTTCATTTTAACTTTTCACTTTCATGCATTGGAGAAGGAAATGGCAACCCACTCCAGTGTCCTTGCCTGGAGAATCCCAGGGATGGGGGAGCCTGGTGGGCTGCCATCTATGGTGTCGCACAGAGTCAGACATGACTGAAGCAACTTAGCAAGAGCAGCAGCAACACCAACCCACAGACGTCAGATTTACTCTCTTAGCCAAGGTAGCAAGTAGAGAGAGATCTTTCCTTCTCTTATGCCAGTGGAGGAAGCATGGCTGCCTACTGTGAGCAGGTTCACGGAGCAGTAAACCAGAGTTAAGTCACAGGCTGACATTATTGATCTCAGCAGTTTCTTGAGGAAATGAATGCTTGAAGTCCAAGTTCCCCAAATGAAGCTCTGCCATAAGTATTTTTCAGTATCAGTTCAGTTCAGTCACTCAGTTGTGTCCAACTCTTTGCAACCCCTTGAATTGCAGCACGCCAGGCCTCCCTGTCCATCACCAACTCCCAGAGTCCACTCAAACTCACGTCCATCGAGTCCATGATGCCATCCAGCCATCTCATTCTCTATCGTCCCCTTCTCCTCCTGCCCCCAATCCCTCCCAGCATCAGAGTCTTTTTTCAGTGAGTCAACTCTTCACATCAGGTGGCCAAAGTATTGGAGTTTCAGCTTTAGCATCATTCCCTCCAAAGAACACCCAGGACTGATCTCCTTTAGAATGGACTGGTTGGATCTCCTTGCAGTCCAAGGGACTCAACAGTCTTCTCCAACACCACAGTTCAAAAGCATCAATTCTTCGGCGCTCAGCCTTCTTCACAGTCCAACTCTCACATCCATAAATTACCACTGGAAAAACCATAGCCTTGACTAGATGGACCTTTGTTGGCAAAGTAACATCTCTGCTTTTCAATATGCTATCTAGGTTGGTCATAACTTTTCTTCCAAGGAGTAAGCGTCTTTTAATTTCATGGCTGCAATCACCATCTGCAGTGATTTTGGAGCCCAAAAGAATAAAGTCTGACACTATTTCCACTGTTTCTCCATCTATTTCCCATGAAGTAATGGGACCGGATGCCATGATCTTCATTTTCTGAATGTTGAGCTTTAAGCCCACTTTTTCACTCTCCACTTTCACTTTCATCAAGAGGCTTTTTAGTTCCTCTTTAAAGGCTTTGGCATAGTCAATAAAGCAGAAATAGATGTTTTTCTGGAACTCTCTTGCTTTTTTGATGATCCAGAAGATGTTGGCAATTTGATCTCTGGTTCCTCTGCCTTTTCTAAAACCAGCTTGAACATCTGGAAGTTCATGGTTCACGTATTGCTGAAGCCTAGTTTGGAGAATTTTGAATTTTGAGCATTACTTTACTGATTCATCAGTATACTTCCATATAAAAATGTTGTCCTTTGGTATGCTCTGTCTATATAACTAGAATACATTTCAATTACTGATTATTTGTTATTTCAGCCAAACTTCTTTTAAATTAATATTTCTTTGGAGATCAGTCTCCAATTTTATATTTTGTCCCTTTTCACTTCACTTGAATAATGCATGAGTGGAATAGGGAAAGTTTTTTTTAACTCAATTTCCTACTATCTACATGTAGGAGAATGAAAAAACCGAGGGAAAATATTTTTCTTTTTTAATTGCTACCTTTGAGATTTTCCTCTCTAGCGTTCTCTGAAATTATGTTAGTTCATTCCAACAGACACCAGAGAGAAAAAAACATTGGCATTAAGACAAGAAAATATGGACATAAAATTAATAGTAAAAACATACTCATGATTATATGGGTTAGCACAGTCCAAGAACCAATATTCCATTTGGCCTCACCCATAAAGTCAATGTCTGGGAAAAAAAACTAATAATTAAAATTCTAATTCATGTTTCTGGTACAGTAGGGCATTTTTTTTAAACAGCTTATGCTAATTACATTCAGATGCATTAACATTATGATGTTATTAAAAGTGAGAGGAAGAAGACAAGTCAAATCCCATTATCACAAATGAGGTTTTATGTTTCCATGCTAGAACAGTTAGCTTCTTCATTAAACAAAACTGTCATTTCAATGATGAGCTAAATTCCAGGACAGAGGTGGAGCTTCTCACTAAAGTGACTGAGACAATGATGTCCCACTAAACTGTGTACTGAATATGGCTATGAAAATTATGTATGGGGACTCACAGCTAAAATATAGTATGCCATACCAAATAACTAATGAGTTATATAAAATATAGACTAGTATAAGTCTAGTAGTAAAATGATATTCTATTTATATACTGTAGCAAAAAAAAAATAATAGAATAATGTCAATAGAACCTGTATCCCACACCAGAGAAAAAATACCAAGGAGATGAGCTCACACAGAGATACATATACTCAAGCAAAGCCCTTTTTGAGAAGTGCTAAAACTAAAGCATTCAATTTTTCAGTAAAAATTCTACCACTCTGCCTTGTCCCTTTAAGGCTCACTCAGCTCTGAACGAATCTATGTCACCAGGGTTACCATTATGTTGTTGTCGCTTAGTCACTAAGTTGTGTCCGGCTGTGCTGTGACCCTATAGACTCTAGCCCACCAGGCTCCTCTTTCCGTGGGATTTCTCAAGCAAGAATACTGGAGTGGGTTGCCATTTCCTTCTCCAGGACCCATGGATTGAACCTGCATCTTCTGCACTGGCAGGTGGATTCTTTACCACTGAGTCACCAGGGAAGCCCTGATATTCATCATACGCCATGCAAAAATGAAAGAGTACTAGGTTTCCACATAGAGCCCATGAGTCTTGGCCTTATGTTCTGTTTTTAACTGTGTAAGGCAGCTGTTAGAAAGTCCTGTGTTATTAAATTGTATTGTATTCTGACAACTTTCCAACTGCCCTACGTCTATGTATGTGATACAAACAATACAAGCATGAAACAGTATAGTCAGGTATATTTTTTGACAGACACTATATATGGAAAGAGGAAAAAGAGGATTCAGGGGGATGGTAGGACTTCAGCTGGATGTTGAAGGGTAGTTAAGATGTAAAAAGGTTGAGCAAAGACAAACGGCCAATTTGTTTAACTTGCTTAATATATACAACAGAATGTTACTGTACCATAAAAAAGAATGAAATAATTTCATATGCAGGAACATGGAGGACCTAGAGATTCTCACACTAAGTGAAATAAGCAAGAGAAAGACAAGCATCATATGATATCACATAGATGTGGAATCTAAAAGAAAAATACAGATGAACTCATTTATAGAACAGAAATAGACAAACATAGATAAACTATGGCTACCAAAGGGGTAAGTGGGGGATGGATAAATTAGGAGTCTGGGATTAATTTATACACACTATTATATATAAAAACGGCAGGAAGTGAAGAGGAACTAAAGAGCCTCTTGATGGTAGTGAAAGAAGAGAGTGAAAAATTTGGTTTAAAACTCAACATTCAAAAAATGAAGATCATGGCATCCAGTTCCATCACCTCATGGCAAACAGATGGGTAAACAATGGAAATAGTGACAGACTGCTTTCTTGGGCTAAAAAATCGCTGTGGACAGTAACTGCAACCATGAAATTAAAAGACACTTTCTCCTTGGAAGAAAAGCTACGGCAAACCCATACAGCATATTAAAAAGCAGAGACATTTCTTTGCTGACAAAGGTCCATATAGTCAAAACTATGGTTTTTTCAATAGTCATGTACAAATGTGAGAGTTGAACCATAAAAAAGGCTGAGTGCCGAAGAACTGTTATTTCAAACCACAGTGCCAGAGAAAACTCTTAAGAGACCCCTAAGGATAGCAAGGAGATCAAATCAGTCCATCTTAAAGGAAATCAGTCCTGAATATTCATTAGAAGAACTGAAGCAGAAGCTGAAACTCCAATACTTTGGCCACTTGATGCGAAAACCCAACTCATAGGAAAAGACCCTGATGCTGAGAAAGACTGAAGGCAGGAGAAGGGGGAGACAGAGGATGAGATGGTCAGATGGCATCACTGATTCAATGGACATGAGTTTGAGCACACTCGAGGAGACAGGGAAGGACAGGGAAGCCTGGCTTGCTGCAGTCCACGGGTCGCAAAGAATCAGACATGACTGAGAGACTGAACAACAGCAGCAATATATAAAAAGGATAACCAATGAGAAGCTGCCGTAAGAACTATACTCAGTATTCTGTAGCAACCAATAAGGGAAAAGAATCTGAAAAAAATGTATATCTATATGTATATGTAACTGAGTACTGTGCTGTATACCGGAAACTAACACAACATTGTAAATCAACTATACTTCAAGTAAAAGATAGAAAAAAAAAATTAGGAAGTTTCAAAAAATTAATATAGATAATAAATAAACATAATGATAAATTTAAATTCTCTTGTGGTTTAATTAGTGTAAATTTTATTTTGTGATACTATCATATCTTTATATATTTTGTCTCCAGTTATCTTTATTTTTCATAGCACCTCTGTTTTCTACATAATCTTTCTATAAAAACACTCCCTTAACACTTTCAGTAATTTCTATCTTTTCTGTGAAGAAATTTTGCATTTCAAGCATTTTGGTAAATCAGAGCCTCACACACAGACTAGATTTATGATCCTGTACAGAACTTCTTTCACTGAATTGAATTCCACCACCACATTATAATGATAGCCTTATGACTATCACTACATTTATACCTATTAGGGAAAAGCTGAATCTTATACACTTTATACATATACTGTGGATATCTTCTATATTGCATCATATATTTTTTACAAAGATAAAAAGGAAATGTTTCTCTCAGGGTTCAGCATAATAGAAAGCTCTGCTTCTCCTGAACAAAAGATTTTCTTTCATTTTACAATCACAACGAACCTAAATACAGATCAATGTCCCTCTCTTCTTTTACAAAAAGAATGGAGGAAAAGCTAAATTGATTATAGACCATTATCTCTCAGTAAATGGCAGATGGTCAAAATATTTCACCCAACCTTATCATGTTAGAGCCAGTTCAAATTCCGCCCAGCTAAACTCTACAAAGAAGATTCGCTCCCAATCCCAGTCTCTAACTAGAATGATCCTCACTGAATATGTGAAAACCTCATTTTCTCCCGCTGGCTCTTCAAGAGATCTCGAATCTGCTTTTTTAGTAATGACATCGAAAAACTGTCAAATTAATTAAGCTGACATGCATCTCCTTAGAAAACATCTATCGCAGGATATTAGAAAACCATTAGCAATTTTTTTTTCATCCAACACTATCAGAGGATATGTTGGAAAAATAATTTTGAGACTTCTAGTGCCAGCAGATATTTCACTTAAGCATTTTGAAAGATAACATGCATTAATTTTTGAAGTATCTTCTCTATTTAGAGGTTCTATCTCTCAGTTTCAGTTCATGACTCATTTTAAGATAGCTAATGTTAGGTGGTCTGGTATTCCCATCTCTTTCAGAATTTTCCACAGTTTATTGTGATCCACACAGTCAAAGGCTTTGGCATAGTCAATAAAGCAGAAGTAGATGTTTTTCTGGAACTCTCTTGCTTTTTCCATGATCCAG
>SJYT01020172.1:0-34169 GCA_006410635.1 Cephalophus harveyi | reverse complement strand
TTTGTAAAAAACATATTTATTTTTTAATTTCTAAAATTTTTGAGTTTCACTATTTATCATTTATTCTGTACTTCCACATTTTATGTAATTTTTCTTTATATATTTCTATACATTTGGAAATATTGAGTTGCATATTTTCATCAATTCCTAGGGAGGTCTTGCTGGCATGACTTTAATTACAGTGGTGTTATTCTAATCCTTATTCTGTTTTTTAATACTATTTTTAAAAATATTTTTTGGTTGATTATTTTAAATTATATTTTTATTCTATTGCTTTTAGAAGAGAGAAGTTGGTTATAAATGCTGTTTTTAACCTCTTCTGTTATTTTGTGAAGTCTTAAACCATGTTCCCATACTTGAGAGATTTCTTTATTCTATTCTTTATTTTTATCTGAACATTCTCTCTTTTTTCTTCTCCTGCTTTGGCTTTGTTCAATTTTAAATCAGTTCCTAAAAGTTTCTCTATGGCTGCTGTTTGTCCTGGGGTCCTTGGCATATTGATTTAGAGTGTGCTTAAGCCTCAGATNTTTAGAAGAGAGAAGTTGGTTATAAATGCTGTTTTTAACCTCTTCTGTTATTTTGTGAAGTCTTAAACCATGTTCCCATACTTGAGAGATTTCTTTATTCTATTCTTTATTTTTATCTGAACATTCTCTCTTTTTTCTTCTCCTGCTTTGGCTTTGTTCAATTTTAAATCAGTTCCTAAAAGTTTCTCTATGGCTGCTGTTTGTCCTGGGGTCCTTGGCATATTGATTTAGAGTGTGCTTAAGCCTCAGATTGGGCTTCCCTGGTGGCTCAGATGGTAAAGCGTCTGCCTGCAATGTGGGAGACCTGGGTTCGATTCCTGGGTTGGGAAGATCCCCTGGAGAAGGAAATGGCAATCCACTCCAGCACTCTTGCCTGGAGAATCCCATAGACCGAGGAGCCTGATAGGCTACAGTCCATGGGGTCGCAAAGAGTCGGACACGACTGAGCGACTTCACTCTCACTCTCTCACTCTCTAAGCCTCAGATTGTGTGAGTCTTCAGATTCACCATAGACTCCTTCTCCTCACCTGTGAGCATGTAAAACCACACCTTAGTTCAGAAGGTTGGTCCACTATAGACAATCTATTGACAGTTTTAAGATTTTCTGATTCAGCTTCATCAGACTCAGTTTCTTCCCTGTTTCCTCCACATGGATTTTAATTTCATGCAGGCATTATAGTTGGTGATGTTTTTTGCCCCTTCACATTATTGAGTCATGAAGATACTTTGCTCTCTTTTTTAATATAATTTTTAGAGGTTTTTGGTTTTGTTTTCATAGTTGCTTTGATTTCATGAGAATCAAGGAGATTAAAAAACTGTTCCACCACTAATATCTTGTCAGTGTTGACTGACTACATTAGTATCTTATGCAAATAGTATTCCACAGAACACACATTAGGAAATAATGATATAAGTTTAGTTCAAATTTATTTTTCAAAATGATCTTTCAAAGCTCTTTATTTTCTTGGAAAAGACTTTGCCAACTACTCTAATTGCTTTCTATGTGTTAAGAAGCCATTAGAAAGGAAAGTTTAGAAAATAGATCTATATTTGGATCTAGGTTTTACTCTTTATGAAATATGCAAGGTTGGGCCACTGTTGGAGCTGTGCCTCATGAAATAAAATGAGATTATTTTTCACAAGTTTCTGGCACAAAGTGTGGAATATACTAAATATTCAATATTTTATATTGTCTGTTTCATATTGTATACTTCCTTTGAATATTACTATGATTGATTTCATAGCTAAGTTTCATAGCTATGCCTGTGAAGGCAGAAAATGTAGTTGCCTTATTCTTTATTTTCAGAGACTTATATAGAACTCAGCACTCAGAATATATTGAACAAATTAATTGAACCTGTAATTTTGTAACCTTTCTCCTCTTATACTAAAAATAACAGCTAATATTTAATGAGTGCATATGGGGTTGCTAGAGCTGTTGTTAGCATGTTGTGTGTATTTTCTTATTTCAATGTCACAACAGACCTTCAAGGTAGGTACTGTTATCATTGGCACTAGGTAGCTAAAGAAATTGAGGCACAGAGAAGTTGAGAAACTGACCTTACGTTAAATTGCCTAAGAGTGTGGACAAGTCAAATAGTGAACTCTTTAGAGGCAAGGTTTTTGTCTTGTTATATTGTATATATACAGTGCCTAAGTGAGAACATGCCTGAATGCTTACATAAATGTTTAAAAGGATCAGTTAGTGAAATACAGTTCCATTACAAATATGTTGCCTGAGTTTTAATGATTCTTAATAAACGCATCAGATGATGATTTTCTCATGATATTGGTATGAATAGTTGTAATTTTTACCTGAAGCTCATAATGTGATCCATATTTGATGTAACCTTGGGTAAATTGAGCAGATATTAAGCCACTTTTAAAATTGCAATGTTGAAAATTGCACGATCTTTCTTATGAATTACTAAGCCCTATCTCTTTAAAACTATTAAAGTATAGTAACAATAATGAGTCGTATCCTGCATTTCTATGCTGTTTTGTATTCTTCATTGTTCAAAAGAGCAGAAACTTGCAAGAAGATGAATGACATAACACAGTGGTAATCTTAATAGGAAATAACGTTCAATTAGCTCAAAATTGTATAACATGGTGCTAAATGGGGCATAGCTGAATACACCATACAAGTATTTAATGTAAGAGGAAAATTTACTACATGGAAAGTGTGGGCATTAAAAACTAATATTTCTATTTAAAATTTCCTTTCCTTTTTCCCCCCACCCCCAGCCAACCAGGAATCACCCAAGTAGAGGTATTAGAGAGAAACAGAATGGGGTGGGGCAGATTTGTGCCCAAGTTTTAATCATAGGGGCTTCCCTGGTGGCTCAGAGGTTAAAGTGTTTGCCTCCGATGTGGGAGACCTGGGTTCGATCCCTGGGTTGGGAAGATCCCCTGGAGAAGGAAATGGTAACCCACTCCAGTATTCTTGCCTAGAGAATCCCATGGACAGAGAAGCCTGGTAGGCTATAGTCCACGGGGTCGCAAAGAGTCGGACACGACTGAGCGACTTCACTTCACTTCACTTTAATCATAGACAAAAGTACTTTTAAGCCTCTTTGACATTCCTTTTGTGTGTTGTTTTCTTGCAGCTTTCAAAATAAGACAAGTGACAGATACTGTGGGTATTGTGGATATGGAATTTAGTGTTAGAAAGGAAATAAAAATACAGGCAATAAATAATCAAGCTGCTAAAAACAAGCCTTGGAATGCAAGAGTTATGCCATAGTGTATGTGATTTTTCTATTTGTCCAACCCCCATAGGTAAATCTGTGACCTTTATCCCTAAACTGACTAAGTAGTAATTAGCTTTTATAAATAGTAAGATTTAAGAATAATAAATTGAAATAAAATTTCACTCATTTGCGTTCATGGTCTCTTTAAATAATCCATTCTTATTTCTCCAAGGTGTAGTGGATGTTTATTTTTGGCCTCCCTGGTATCCATTCCTCTCTAGCACCATAGTTCTCCTTTTTGGACATCTCCATTTCTTCATCAACCCATCTGTTTAGGTAGGCTTAACATTAAAGCTCAACATTCAGAAAATGAAGATCATGGCATCTGGTCCCATCACCTCATGGGAAATAGATGGGGAAACAGTGGAAACAGTGGCAGACTTTATTTTTTGGGGCTCCAAAATCACTGCAGATGATGACTGCTGCCATGAAATTAAAAGACGCTTACTCCTTGGAAGGAAAATTATGAACAACCTAGATAGCATATTGAAAAGCAGAGACATTACTTTGCCAACAAAGGTCCGTCTAGTCAAGGCTATGGTTTTTCCAGTGGTCATGTATAGTTGTGAGAGTTGGACTGTGAAGAAGGCTGAACACCAAAGAATTGATGGTTTTGAACTGTGGTATTGGAGAAGACTCTTGAGAGTCCCTTGGACTGCAAGGAGATCCAACCAGTCCATTCTAAAGGAGATCAGCCCTGGGTGTTCTTTGGAGGAAATGATGCTAAAGCTGAAACTCCAGTACTTTGGCCACCTCATGCGAAGAGTTGACTCATTGGAAAAGACTTTGATGCTGGGAGGGATTGAGGGCAAGAGGAGAAGGGGACGACAGAGGATGAGATGGCTGGATGGCATCACCGACTCTATGGACGTGAGTTTGAGTGAACTCTGGGAGTTGGTGATGGATAGGGAGGCCTGGCGTGCTGTGCATTCATGGGGTCGCAAAGAGTCGTACATGACTGAGCGACTGAACTGAACTGAACCTCATTTCAGGTATTGACAACAAC
Source organism: Cephalophus harveyi (assembly GCA_006410635.1). Classification (NCBI taxonomy): domain Eukaryota; kingdom Metazoa; phylum Chordata; class Mammalia; order Artiodactyla; family Bovidae; genus Cephalophus; species Cephalophus harveyi. The sequence goes on along the minus strand of SJYT01020172.1, from coordinate 29,883 downwards.
TTACACCATTTGATATGCTCCCTCCTTTTATCCCAGGGGTTCCCAACCTCCAGGCCGCCAAATAGTACCTTTTGTCAGATCAGCAGCAGCATTAGATTAGAAATAAAGTGCACAGTAAATGTAATGCACTTGAGTCATCCAGAAACCATCCCCTCCACCCACTCTGGGAAAAACTGTCTTCCACATAATTGATCCTGGTGCCAAAAGGATGGTGACCGCTATTCTAGCCTAGCCAATTGCTATCTACTAATCAGAGCCAGTGAGTAGTGAGATGTTTATTGAATCTTCTGAGGAGGAGATCTTCCTCTCGTCCCCTGGGTGCTCTGGGGTTAGGATTTGAGGCTGCTGTAGTCAGTTTTCTACCTTGAAACTGGGCTGCGGACAGCTGGGTTGACACTGTTTTGGTTAAAGATTATAGAGCCTGGGAATAGAGTCAATGCCCTTAGAAGGCAGTAGATAAAGAGAACCCAGGCTCCTCGCTGATGCAATTAGAGCACCTAGATTTTGTAAGCCAATAAATTCTCTATTTTTCTAGCCAATTTGAGTTGAGATTTTACTTGCAACATAGTGTCCTTCATGATAGCTATGGGCAATCTGTAGGAATATCATATATAATGACCAGGAAACCAGGGAGAATAAACCTCAGTGAAAGTGAAAGTGAAGTCGCTCAGTCCTGTCCGACTCCTTGTGACCCCATGGACTGTAGCCTACCAGGCTCCTCAGTCCATGGAATTTTCCAGGCAAGAGTACTGGAGTGGGTTGCTATTTCCTTCTCCAGGGGATCTTCCCGACCCGAGGATTGAACCCAGGTCTCCCACATTGCCGGCAGATGCTTTACCGTCTGAGCCACCAGGGAAGCCCTCAGTGGATATCATGTATTAGGTGAAAATCATCTTGATATTTTAAGTTCTGATTGGTTAACTCACAAGTATAAAAGTTGAAGAAGCATGGCATGTAGATGCCTACACGTTATAGAAGGAAACACTAGTGGTCTATTCTGAACCAAATGAAATAACATAATGCCTTATGTTTGCATGACATTCTTTGTTTGAGCATAGATATATAATGTGAATGTGTAATGATTTGATGTGTCTCTTTAAAATAAATGGGATATGAATAATAGAATCTCTGACTGATGGTTTTTCAGTGCCTGAGAAAGTTTGGCTTCAAGTAAAAGAGATCAAACTCAAAACAGCTTTGTTATCTTATGTAGCAAATTATGTGACACCAGATTTAATTTATTCATAGACTTGGTTATATGATCTGGGATTCAGGTGCTTTTCATTTCTCCTCTCTGCCAATTTTACAATGTTGGTTTGTTTTCTTAGGTTAGCTTGTCTCACGGCCCTAAGAGGGCTTGTTGCAATTTCAAGTCTTGTGCAGATAATTTCATCCAGAGATAGAAGTCTCTCCTTATATATCTCTGTTTAAAAGTAAAGAAAACTATAGGTGCTCGGCAGAATCACATTCATGGTGCAGACTGGTGTCATGCACCTTATTTCTAAACCAATCAGTAGTGAGGGAAAATCAATTATCTTGCTTGCCATAGACACAAGGACATTCACTCTCCATGCTGGGGAGAAGCTTCGTCCCTCATCAGTGGCCATATGGGAAAAAACTGCTCTTTAAAGACCTGGTCCTGCCTGCAAGCAACCAGGGGAGGTAGAAATAATAGATCTGTTTGTTTTTATCAGAGGGTTTTGGCCTACTTGGTAAAAATCATTTGAATCTAATTTCTTTCTGGTTCTGCAGCAACAGCTTCAGTTCAATTTTCTTTGACAAATGCCTATTGCTTGCTGCTGAAATTGAAAAGAAGCATGTTTCTTGTGAAAGTTTTGTTACAAACTTGCATTGTCCCAGAAAGCACAGGAGTACAATCTTTCCAGAGCCTGTATTGCTTTCATTTAATCACACTCTAACTATCCCTTTTGCCTGGATTGAAAGAAGTGAGGGGAGAGGTTCAGCTATATTAATCATCATGAGTCAATTAATTATCAAGTTCCACTTTGCAACTGACCCAGTCCATCGACCCCTCCCCCTTTGATAAATGAGATAGTTATTTGAATATATTGACTTAATTAACCTTTTTTCTTTTTTTCCCCTGAATCATTGTACCTCCTTTCTTGGCAGGACTCATGTTGAGATATAACTCAGAAAGTTGTCATAATTGCTTAGGAAAGATCTGTACTTACACTTTAAAAACACTAAGAATATATCTGAATAAAATATGATTTAATTCTACTATACATGTTGGTGTTTCTTGTCCTTGGTAGGAAGACTGGCAAAGTTCCTCAAGGTAATTTTAAAGTTATGAGATTACAAACCCGATTAAATGTATGCTTGTCCTTGGCACGCCTATGGCTATCATACATTACAGTAGAGTTTACTTCTCAAATAAATGTAGTTAAGATCAGATTTTTATCAATATGTATATACTTAAAACAAGATTGACCTGGCATTCTGGCTGCAGATTTTGCTGAGGTACCTGAAATATTCATATCTACTTGTTTATACAAGATTTAAATTTGATTAGAAAGTGCCCCATGCTATTTTTTCCAACATTCTGCATTATAGCCCAAGTTCTTTGAGTTGTATATAAATGGCAGTGAAGTGGCCATTGGTTAGTTCACCTGGTTAGGCTTCTTGAGTCTGGAGGGTCAAGGAGTATGGCTAGAAACACTGTTTTGGTTTCCCAAAATTCATTTGTTGAAACCTAATTCCCAGTGTGAGGGTGTTTGCAGGTGGGACCTGAGGGAGGTGATGAGGGCATAGGGGTGGAGCCCTCATGAGCAGAATCTGTGTTTCTATAAAAGAGAGCCAGCCGGCTCTGTTGCTCCTTCTGCCATGGACAGAAATGGTGAGAAGACAGCCAGGCGTCTTTGAACCAGGAAGAGTGACCACACCAGACATCTAGTCCACCCTTATTGCCTTGATCTTGGATTGCCCAGCTTCCAGAACTGTGAGAACTGAATGTTTGCTGTTTAAGGTAGCCAGTCTGTGGTTAGATTTTTGTTATAGCAGTTCGAACAGACTAAATACTTTCACATGAGTAACATGTGTTTCTGGGTAGTAAAGGCTACCTCTTGCTTGTAGAAACTGGTCAAGGGAGAGATACCTCCATTTGAAAGACTTTACTGCCTTATTTGACGTCGTCTTTCTTTTTAGTGAGTCTGGATGCTCATCCTTTTTAGAAGCCAATTGCCTACAGCTGATCTTCCCAAACCTTACTGTGTATATTAAGCACTTGGAGATCTTGTTAAAATAGCTATTTTTATTCAGTGGGTCTGGATGTGTCCTGTCCTGAGACAGTGAATTTCTGACAAGCTTCCAGGTGATGCTGTTCAATGAGCCACACTTGCAGTGGCATGACCTCCCACTCCTGTACCCTTCCTTGTTCATATTGAAGAGGCTATTGTATGGAAGTTCCATATCCCATTCCCTCAGAACTTTGTTGAATGACTCATTCTTACATAGGTCTCAGAGGTAGAGCTATGCTTCTGTTCAATTAATGTTTTGAATCCTTGAAATTTCCTTTGCTTGTATTCAGTAGTAATTTATGACGTGGTTATGGAGATTTATATTTGCCCCAGTAAAGCCTGATATTTAAGATTTGTTCATGCTCTATTTTCTCTTCTCCCTGAAGAGGAATCATCTGAACACACAATAAGAGAAAAGGATATTACAAGCAGATTTAGACACCTCGTTGTAGTAACTTTTAACTCTTACCTCCACATTGTAATTCTCTAGAGAACTCAAAAAATAGAGCTGCTAGATAAAATACAGGATGCCCAGTTTACATTGAATTTCAAGCAAACAATGACTTTTTCAAGTATTAGTGAATCCTATTCAATATTTGGGAGATACTGTATAATGTAAGTAGCAAGTATTTGATGATTTTATCATATTAATAGGCTAAAAATTGTTTTGTCTGACTCAAACTAAGTAAACCGTATTCAAGGTTAGAATTGGGTTGTTTTAAACATGTCACCGTGAACTTCCTGACTTTCAAGCTGGTTTTAGAAAAGGCAGAGGAACCAGAGATCAAATTGCCAACATCTGCTGGATCATGGGAAAAGCAAGAGAGTTCCAGAAAAACATCTATTTCTGCTTTATTGACTATGCCAAAGCCTTTGACTGTGTGGATCACAATAAACAGTGGAAAATTCTGAAAGTGATGGGAATACCAAACCACCTGACCTGCCTCTTGAGAAATCTCTATGCAGGTCAGGAAGCAACAGTGAGAACTGGACATGGAACAACAGACTGGTTCCAAATAGGAAAAGGAGTCCGTCAAGGCTGTATATTGTCACCCTGCTTATTTCACCTATATGCAGAGTACATCATGAGAAATGTTGGGCTGGAAGAAGCACAAGCTGGAATCAAGATTGCCAGGAGAAATATCAATAACCTCAGATATGCAGATGACACCACCCTTATGGCAGAAAGTGAAGAGGAACTCAAAAGCCTCTTGATGAAAGTGAAAGAGGAGAGTGAAAAAGTTGGCTTAAAGCTCAACTTTCAGAAAATGAAGATCATGGCATCTGGTCCCATCACTTCATAGGAAATAGATGGAGAAACAGTGGAAATAGTGTCAGACTTTATTTTTTTGGGCTCCAAAATCACTGGAGATGGTGACTGCAGCCATGAAATTAAAAGATGCTTACTCCTTGGAAGAAAAGTTATGACCAACCTAGATAGCATATTCAAAAGCAGAGACATTACTTTGCTGACTAAGATCCATCTAGTCAAGGCTATGGTTTTTCCTGTGGTCATGTATGGATGTGAGAGTTGGACTGTGAAGAAGGCTGAGAACCAAAGAACTGATGCTTTTGAACTGTGGTGTTGGAGGAGACTCTTGAGAGTCCCTTGGACTGCAAGGAGATCCAACCAGTACATTCTGAAGGAGATCAACCCTGGGATTTCTTTGGAAGGAATGATGCTAAAGCTGAAACTCCAGTACTTTGGCCACCTCATGCGAAGAGTTGACTCATTGGAAAAGACTCTGATGCTGGGAGGGATTGGGGGCAGGCAGAGAAGGGGACGACCGAGGATGAGATGGCTGGATGGCATCACTGACTCGAAGGACGCAAGTCTGAGTGAACTCTGGGAGATGGTGATGGACAGGGAGGCCCGGCGTGCTGCGATTCATAGGGTCGCAAAGAGTCAGACACGACTGAGCGACTGAACTGAACTGAACTGAAACGTCATCAACTGGCTGTCATATGTGAATCTTACACTTCTAAGGAGCATGTTTTCCATGCTTTTAAGGCAAGAAAATGGGTTTGACCCAGTAATTTCTTTTACCTCTTCTCTAGTTGTTTGCATCTTAAATGACTTGTAGCTGAAACCACGGAGAAGGCAATGGCATCCCACTCCAGTACTCTTGCCTGGAAACTCCCATGGACGGAGGAGCCTGGTAGGCTGCAGTCCATGAGTTCGCTGAGTCAGACACGACTGAGCGACTTCACTTTCACTTTTCACTTTCATGCATTGGAGAAGGAAATGGCAACCCACTCCAGTGTTCTTGCCTGGAGAATCCCAGGGATGGTGGAGCCCAATGGGCTGCCATCTGTGGGGTTGCACAGAGTCGGACACGACTGAAGCGACTTAGCAGCAGCAGCTGAAACCAATAGTCAGTTCTGGCCAACTGTCTGTTGAGGTAGTAGAAACATTTAAAATCCTACTAAGATTTGCTGCAGTAAAATATCATAAGTTGGGCTATGGTCTACATTGCCAGCATACAGAGAATTCAAATATTTGGTGGGACTCATATACTCCTTATGATATTTTGAAACACCCTGAAAATATCATTTTCTTGTCCCAGACTTCTTTCCTCCAGAAACATCTATAGATATCAAGCATCTGTGTGGGATTGTTATGTTGGGAAGCAAAACTTCTCCTCTATCACTGTAGGCCATGTGGTTGGAGTCCTGTGAATTAACTGACAGTAGGCAGATTAATCGGAGAAAAGTTTAATCCCCATGTAGGAGTATTCAGTAGTGAGTAACTTAGCATAGACAGAGGAGAGCGTCTATTTATCAGCTTAGGAAAAAGGGTGGTGGTAACTGAGATCTCACTGGAAGATTATAGATTATTGGGGATTTTCATTTGGATGCTAATGAACAGACTCCTTACTGGCTGGAAGCTTCCCTGGGGCTCCTAACAGCTAAAGCTACACCTTTCCTGCTGAGGATCATTCTCTCAAATAGATTCAGGGAATGGAGGTGGCAGTAATAACAACTGTATTTTCAGGATTCTCTGCTTTAGCAGATAAGGGAAGCTCCAATACAACTTCTTTCTGCTGATCTCTCCAGTTACCTTACTTTATGAGCAAATACCCTCTTACAATGATAACAAAAGAATATTTCAGGTAACAGATCATAATAAAATTCCAGAAGTTAGTTGTTATATAGTGTTCAAAATACAGTGAAAGTGAAAATGTTAGTTGCTCAGTCATGTCTGACTCTGTGCAACCCCATGGACTGTAGCCGGCTAGGCTCCTCTGTCCAGGGAATTTTCCAGGCAGGAATACTGGAGTGGGTTGCCATGCCTTTCTCCAGGAGATTTTCATGACCCAGGGATTGAATCCAGGTCTCCTGCATTGCAGGCAGATTCTTTACCATCTGAGCCACACTGTGGGAAGTAACTATAGGGAAGATGTAAGGAATAAAGAAAGGAAGGAGGAAAATGACATTTTGTCCCTTAACTTTCAGGGTGGATTCAAGAGGTTTTAAGGATGTGCAGCAGGTGTGAGAGACTCAATAATCAAAGTATTTTGAATGAAAACCAGATGGTACTGAATGGACCCTTGCAGCTCTACCGTATTTCATTTGTATCTCCAACCATCCATGGCTTTCAGCAGGTAGAATTTATGAAATTAAGTAGATCTATTGCAGAATTATTTCATCTATGATTTAAGTTTGTAGAACATTTCCTCCTAATTACAAAATTCCTTGAGTATTTAGGAAGCTCTGAGGCAAGAAGGAGTAGAAAGAGACATTTGGATATAAAAGTTAACTTGAAAGAAATATTTCTCCATTTAAAATGTGGTTTATTCATTCTTTATTGCCTTGCATTAAACTTTTAGGAGGATCTTTGGCAATGATTACAAAACAATACATATTCTTACCCTCCATCTGTATTATCATAAAAAGTTCTGAGTTTACAATGTAAACTAATATTTTCACATAAATGTTATCTTTCTTAGTTGCATATCCAATAACATTTTAGCATATTTATAGAATTACACAAAAGACAAAGGAAGGTTATAAACAAGAAAGGGCAGCTTGGTGGAATAGTAAAAGCTGATTTTAACCTTATCCATCTTAGTAGAAATGGAGGGAAAGTAATCTCCATTCTCTCTGTTGCCTGATTGCATTATTGCAGGTTGTTTTGACCTTCATTTTATAAAAGTCAAATTTAAGTGGGACGTATAGACTAGATGAGAAATATTTTGTTAAAAAATATGAAAAGGTTAAAATTTGAATTGTAAATTATTGGAAAGCTATCAAATTACTCACAGTATTTTTGATCATGTATTAAGATGTTTTCTCTTGAAGGCAGAATATGTTCTAGCCCTAAGAACTATTTATATCCCTCATTTAACAACTTATATACATCATTTTTTATCCATCTTTGGTTTGATCTTGAGTAATATAATCCTACAAGTGTTTTTTTTTTTTTTCACTTGAGTAACTAATTTGTTCTCATTAACCTATTCCATACCCCCAATTTATTAGTTTTTCTTAGTATTTTATTGAGACAAGTTTTATTTTTCCTTCCAAATTTTACACTACTTTTAGGATATGATGCCTCCTTAGATTTAGATTTTGTTGAACTCTATCATTGATAGTGTATTTACAACTATGTACATAGCTTTATACTGTATTGGGTATTATAACTTTGTCACAGAGATCTAATTACAGCATAGGGAACTTCAGTTCAGTTCAGTTCAGTTCAGTCGCTCACTCTTTGCGACCCCATGAATCGCAGCACGCCAGGCCTCCCTGTTCATCACCATCTCTCGGAGTTCACTCAGACTCACATCCATTGAGTCAGTGATGCCATCCAGCCATCTCATCCTCGGTCGTCCCCTTCTTCTCCTGCCCCCAATCTCTCCCAGCATCAGAGTCTTTTCCAATGAGTCAACTCTTCGCATGAGGTGGCCAAAGTACTGGAGTTTCAGCTTTAGCATCATTGAACTTAGTATTATTAAAATAACTTTATATGGTGACAGTAACTAGACTTACCATGATTGAATTGGGTTAGGGTACCAATTAACCTGAGAATCAGGACCATTAAAAGCTTCTCAGGTGATTCTCATAGTGTGGCCAAAATTAAACATCAATACACGATTAAGAACACAGATTCTTGGCAATATGCATAACTATTCTGTCTTCTGTAAAAAGGAGAAAACAATAAAGTCCATCCTATAGGCCATGGAAGGATTAAGTGAGCTGATATACCTAAGTTACTTAGATTTTTGTCTAGCACATAAGTTTGACCCTATTGTTTGGTAAATAATGAATCAATTGTTATAGCTAATCTTTATTAAACATTTGTGCTGCACATCATTCTAAGTGTTTAATTACTATTTCATCTAATGTTTCCCACCATGTGAAGGAGATACTGTTATTCTTTTTGCAAATGAAAAAACTGAGGCACAGAGCTTTCAGTAATTTTCTCAAGGCCTAAAATTCCCAAATATTTCCCAAATATTAAATCTCAGGTGGTCTAAATTCATGGTGAAAGTGAAAGTGAAGTCGCTCAGTCGTGTCCGACTCTTTGCGACCCGTGGACTGTAGCCCACCAAGCTCTTCCGACCATGGAATTCTCCAGGCAAGAATACTGGAGTGGGTTGCCATTTCCTTCTCCAGGGGATCTTCCCAACCCAGGGATTGAACCCAGGTCTCCCACATTGCAGGCAGATGCTTTACCATCTGAGCCACCAGGGAGGCCCCAAAGAACCATAAATGATTGCCAGGGCCCAGCCCCGGTGGATCCAGGGCGATTCGAAGGGTGGACGGCATTGGCGAGGAAAGATTATTTATTAATATAGAAATATAAGATTAGATTAGGAAGAGATAGTGTAGTAGGAAAATTAAGTGGAGAAAAGAGGCTGAATAACTTGGTTTATGGGGAAGGCCAATAAAGCTCCAGACAAGGAACTTGCACCATCTACATTGGGCCACTGGCATCCGTTTGAATATCGGAGAGTGCCCCGCCTTGGGCTATCTCTCACAGATCTTAGAAGCCAAGGCAAGTAAGTAGACATGATGAGCCGCCCCGCTCCAGATGGGAATTCAGCCTGAAATTAAAGTATAAAAAGGAGACACGGGGGAAACCAGTCCAGCTACTAGTCCCAGCCTCTATTGTCTAGAATCTCCTTTTATACCTTTTTTTTGTACATAGAGATCAATGGGTAATACAAAATTATGCAGCATCAGCAGCCCTGACTCTTATCAAAACCAGGCTTTTCTCTCTGCATACCTAATTGTATACACAAGTCTTAGGTGATTTGCTGCTGCTGCTGCTAAGTCGCTTCAGTCGTGTCCGACTCTGTGCGACCCCATAGATGGCAGCCCATTGGGCTCCACCATCCCTGGGATTCTCCAGGCAAGAACACTGAAGTGGGTTGCCATTTCCTTCTCCAATGCATAAAAGTGAAAAGTGAAAGTGAAGTCGCTCAGTCGTTTCTGACTCAGCGACCCCATGGACTGCAGCCTACCAGGCTCCTCCATCCATGGGAGTTTCCAGGCAAGAGTAGTGGAGTGGGATGCCATTGCCTTCTCCGCTTAGGTGATTTACATCATCTTATAGCCAAAAAGGGCCAATTAACATTTTACAGCCTTTTTCCTGATAAAGGTTTGTCAACCAGAAGACTTATTTGTGTTGATCTTCCCCAAGTCTGGTGCCACTCTCAGAAAGCACTAAATAAAGTTACATTCTTACATAGCAAGGACACAAGAGGAGTGCAGTGATATATAACAAAGAAAAGTAATTAACTCAAAAGTCTAGTGTTGCTAACATCAAAACTACTATATATCTTTTTCCATATCCCGTTTACATTGATTAACATCCTCCCAGGTGCCTAAAAGATAAAGAATATGGAGGTCTGGCAGCAGTCATTGAGTCAATAGTGAAAACCCTCTACCAATATAATTTTTAACTCTTGAGAAAAGGCTCTGTTTCTTTAAGATGCTTTTAAGCTTTGTGCCTCTCGCGGTTGGGGGCTGTAAGCAATTCACAAGATGTAAGAGGTCTGGGGAACCTGTTAGGCAAGCTAGAGAGCTATCAGAGGGGGTTTAACTGAAACATCCCTTTCAAATGCAGAAGACTAAAGCCCTGATTTGACTTTTTCCAGAGAATATCAGAAGAGTGGAAAAGCAGAGTACAAAGGCCGGCAGATTCTTATTTTTTTTTGGGGGGGGGGGGGGGATGCTCAGGAAATTCCAGGGGGAACTCCTGAAACCTGATCACATTCTTGCATTTGTCAGGCTTCCTTTGGCATGACCTTGTCACGGGTGGGATTCCTCATGCTGGCCCCCGACAAATGATAAAATAAAATGTTTTGATATATACTTAACAGTTAAATATTTTAAATGTAATGCCATAAGTGATTTAATACTAAAACAGCTCTTGATAGCATCAAATAATTACCAAATCTGTATATTAACATCTCCTCTCTCTTCTATTTCTTGTCTTGCTATAAGAATTTTCAGGACACTACTGGCTTTTGAGAAACATTTTATTTCCAGACAATTGACTCTATGTACTTACCATATTTCTGCCACTTTCCCTTCTTTCTGTTATGTTACTAGAGATTTTCATGAAAATATTCCACTCATATGAAATCTTATTTCTTACCTTTCTCGTCTGCTGACATAATGATTTCTATATCTGTGAGGTTCCAAAGAGAGGACAATTTCTTCAAGCTGATGATATGAAAAACATTTGCAGTGAAGTTTTTCTGCATATGTTCATCCTCATGTTGAAAGAAAGGATAATTGTATGGAGTGATTACTGACTTGGTTGTATGGACCTCCTCTTGGGGTATCCAGCTGAGGCCCTGTACCTTGGCCAGAAAGAGTTCTTTTTCAATCTGAATTCATCCAGTCAATAACAAAATCAATGCTGAGATTGAAACAGCACAGTCTTTATTCAATGGCCAGAGAGTGGGGAAGAAGGAACTTGGCTCAAAATCAGCTTTTCAGTGGGGGGATGATTAAGGCAAGATTTTAAGGGCAAGGCTAATGAGGGGGAGGCATATGCTCTGGCTTTCTGGGAATTGTTTTCCTGAAACTGGGATGCCGTCCCTTTTCTGCCATTGTATGGTTCTTTGGCACCTGTGTCAGAAGCAAGTTGAGCCATCATGGCTGGAGGAGGAGCAGGGGAGATCTTACTATTGTGATGAGATGATAACAAGCTGCAAGGCAACACTGTCCCACTTTTGGAGCTGAACCAGCTTGCACCAGATTTCTTGTGGTTAGATTATCTTGTTCTGTGCAGTGAATGCAGCACTGTGGTTTCTCTGTAAGTTTACCTGCAGAGAGGGGAACGGATATGGTTCTGGGCAACGGAGTAGAGGAGGAGATGTTAGTCAAATTTTCGAATGAATATGCTATCACAACTGCTATAGGCCTCTTTTCCAGAGGTCTAAGTAATTTATTTAAATTTTCCTGTATTTCAGTTATAAGGAAAGCCCCATTATTCCCTTCATTTCAAATTGAATTTAGAGTATTTTCTCATGACCTTTGTTTGAGCTTGTTGGTTGTATGTATCTTTGTCTAACTGTGGGGCTTCCCTGGTGGCTCAGAGGGTAAAGCGTCTGCTTGCATTGTGGGAGACCTGGGTTTGATTCCTGGGTCGGAAAGATCCCCTGGAGAAGGAAATGGCAACCCACTCCAGTACTCTTGCCTGGAAAATCCCATGGATGGAGAAGCTTGGTAGGCTACAGTCACTTTCACTTTTCACTCCTTACCATAGTTATACCCATTCATGACAATTTCACTCTTCTTTGGCCTTAGGCAATCACATTTCCCAAGTCTCTAGTTCAACAAATTTAAAGAATATTTAAAGTCTCTGGTGCTCTTTGGGTTAGAATTGGTCCTTGAATGTTGTACTTTTGGCTTCTGTACACTTGGCACATTTGTGTTCTTCATTGAAACTTTTTTTGACTCTAATTTGACTTTTATATATTGGCTCATGAAAGATGGCTCTAACTGTGGAATCAACTGCTCAATTTCAGCTGTGTTGGTTAAAATTCATTTGCATTTATTGCATCCTATCTATTAAAATGGGAAGAAGGTGGAAAAATGAAACTATTATTAATGGTAGTATGGTAGAAATAAAGGGAAACCTTTGGCATCATTGCGGTAGCTTTTAGCTTCAGTCTTACTTAATAAGCAAAATTAAATAAACTATTTGAAAGCCTGGAAATATATCATAAAAAGCACAAATGTTTATAGGGATCACACACTACTCTTTATTCCACATGTCTCAGAGCCCTTTCTACCTGCTTCTAATCATACCATTTCTCTGGACATTTGAATTTTTGTTACATGAATATTTTCAGGAAGAAAACAACACCTCAAACAGAGTTCAGCTCTTAATAAGTGTTTCTTTTGACTTTAGTTGACTGTTGCCCAATAAGCTGTCTGTAAGAAAAAAGCCTTACAATTTAGTGTAGAATAACTCAATGGGCCTTTATTAATCAAAAACTGTATCCAAAATCACAATCTCCAGTCTCCAAAGTGTGAATGGATGTTAAGAGTGATAAGGTAGTTTTATGATTGAATGGTCTAGATCAGGGATGTCTTTCTCAAAGCTGTCACTTCAATACCCTTTGCTGCCAGTCCATACTGCCTTTCATTTGTTGTCGTGAGGATGCTACAGAGAGGATAAATATTTCCAGTGCTGAAACAAATGCTATCATTTTCTCTCAGCCTTTCTGCAGTACTCGGCAAAAAAAAAAAAAAAAAAAAAAAAACACAAAAACTAGAAATATTTCTACCAAAATACAAATTGATTTCATGTGTCAGTAAAGCTTTTGCTTTTATCCATCAAGATGACATGGGATCATAAGAGAATTCAAGCCATACACAAAATTATAAAGCAACAAATTATCAAAAATCCCATGGATGTTAATATTTTTATGTTTTTCCAAATATATCTATTGGTATGTATGCATACAGAAACAGGTGTAGAGATAGGTATATATGAATAGAAACATTTTCAAAACTAGGTTTGTTCACTGGAACTTTGCAGAGAGAAAAACATTCAAAATGGAAAAACCAATGAAACTTTTTTCTTTCCTCCCAAAACATTCATTCCTGTAAGTTTTCTATATGAGTAAGAAAAGAACCTTAAGTTCTTGGGATCTCTGTGTGATTTTTAAATGACCTTTTTCAGTTTTGGGTAGCATCAATACATTCTCTATTCTGAAGGAAAGGTGATTAGCATTCTTATGCTTTCTTCTAATTCTCCACCTCACATCATTCAGTGTTTGTTAGTTGTAATATTTAAAATGTTAGAGTTTATAAAATTTGCCATCTGTTCTGCAAGCACAATTCTCCAGATGCTAGTCATAGCCAAACATTTACTAGATTTAATGTTCACCAATTCTATTATGCCTTTTCTTTATTTATTTTTATTGATCTTCTGGTTTGCTGGGTTCCTTTTTTTTTCTAGAAGAATTCATGCATCCTATATTTCTAGTGTTCTAGCATATTTGAGATGTCTGTCTGATGTCTTTATATTGGAATGACAACTTGAATGGGTATAATTTTCCTGGGTGAGACTTTTTTCTCCTTTCAGAAGTGTGCCCATAACAATTTACTTTCTAACATTGAATGTGGTTGTAGGGCAGTATGAGGCCAATCTGATTTCTCTTGTTAGTGATGTTCTTCTCTCATCTATATACTTAGAATATTTTATTCTTTATTCATGAAGTTGCTCAGTTGTGTCTGACTCTTTGTGACCCATGTGACCCATGACACATGGACTCTGTATGCCAGGCTTCCCTATCCTTCACCATCTACCAGAAGATGTTCTCTTGCTCAAACTCATGTCCATTCAGTGAGTGATGCCATCCAGCCATCTCATCCTCTGTTGTCCCTTTCTATTCATGCCTTCAGTCTTTCTCAGAATCAGGGACTTTACCAACGAGTTAGCTCTTCACATCAGGTGGCCAAAATATTGGAGCTTCAGCTTCAGCATCAGTCCTTCCAATGGATAATCAGGATTGATTTTCTTGAGGATTGAGTGTTTTGATCTCCTTTCAGTCCAAGGGACTCTCAAGAGTCTTCTCCAGCATTACAGTTCAAAGGTATCAATTCTTGGCACCAAGCTTTCTTTATAGTCCAACTCTCACATCCATACATGACTACTGGAAAAACTATAGCTTTGAGTAGATGGACCATTTGTTGGAAAAGTAATGTCTCTGCTTTTTAATATGCAGTCTAGGTTGGTCATAGCTTTTCTTCCAAGGAGCAAGCATCTTTTAATTTCATGGCTGCAGTCACCATCTGCAGTGATTTTGGAGCCCCCCAAAATAAAGTCTGTCACTGTTTGCATTGTTTCCCCATATATTTGCCATGAAGTGATGGGATGGGATGCCCTCATCTTAGTTTTTGAATTTTGAGTTTTAAGTCAGATTTTTCATTCTCCTCTTTCACTTTCATCAAGAGGATCTTTAGTTCTTCTTCGCTTTCTGCCTTAAGGGTGGTGTCACACATCTGCGTATCTGAGGTTACTGATATTTGATTAAAATATTGATCAATTTGAAGAAATATTGATATTTCTCCTGGCAATGTTGATTCCAGCCTGTGCTTCTTTCAGCCCAGCGTTTCTCATGATGTACTCTGCATATAAGTTAAATAAGCAGAGTGACAATATACAGCCTTGACATACTCCTTTCCCAATTTGGAACCAGTCTGTTGTTCCGTGTCCAGTTCTAACTGTTGCCTCTTGACCTGCATACAGATTTCTCTGGAGGCAGGTAAGGTGGTCTGGTATTCCTATCTCTTGAAGAATTTTCCAGTTTGTTGTGATCTATACAGTACTTTGGCCACCTGATGCAAAGAGCTGACTAATTGGAAAAGACCCTGATGCTGGGAAAGATTGAGGACAGGAGGAGAAGCGGACGACAGATGATGGGATGGTTGGCTGGCATCATCGACTCAATGGACATGGATTTGGGTGGACTCTGGGAGTTGGTGATGGACAGGGAGGCCTGGGGTGCTGCAGTTCATGGGGTTGTAAAGAGTCGGACACGACTGAGCGACTGAACAGAACTGATACAGTCAGAGGCTTTGCTATAATCAAAAGCAGTAGATGTTTTTCTGGAATTCTCTTGGTTTTTCTATGATCCACGGATGCTGGCCATTTGATCTCTGGTTCCTCTCCCTTTTTGAAATCCAACTTGAACATCTGGAGATGCACAGTTCTCGTACTGCTGAAGCCTGGCTTGCAGAGTTTTGAGTATTGCTTTGCTAGAGTGTGAGATGAGTGCAACTGTCATCTTAGCCTTCTGTATAGCATTAACGACGCTTTCAGACATGCCGGTGTCTAAGTTATTTTTCTTATTCTGAGAAGGGGTTACTTTGAACATTTCTTTGGCTTTACCATCTGACTTCTTGGATAACTCTGATCCCTTTTTAAACTTCGTATTAGTAAACTCTGTCTCATTCTTTTAGTCAGCAGTTTCAAGCCATGGCTAAATGTACTTCATTTCGTGAGGTTATTTTTTCCTCAACTGTCTTTATCCATGTTTTATACAATTATACTTCTATTTGTCCTTCTTTATTCTTTCCATTTCCCCTTCTTTCATTTTTCCCTTCTCATTCTTATCTTTTTTGAATCCTTCTTTATTGAAACATAGTTGGTATTTAGTATTGTATTAGCTTCAAGTGTACAACATAGTAAATTGATACTTTTTATAGATTATATTCCATTTAGTTATTATAAAAATATTGGTTATATCCCCTGTGCTGTACATCACATCCTTTATCTTCTTTTATACCTAGTAGTTGTTTCTCTTAATCCCCTCCCCCATGTCTCACTCCTCCCCGACTCTTCCCATTGGTAACTGCTAGTTTGTTCTCTGTATCTGAGTCTTTTTGTTATATTTTTTTTTATTAAAAAAAAAAAAACCTTTAGATTCCACACATAAGTGAAAGCATGTATGTTTGTCTTTCTCTGACCTACTTCACTAAGCATACATTCCACGACCATCCATTTTGTTGCAAATGGTCAAATTTCATTCTTTTTATGGCTGAATAATACTCATTATGTGTGTATCAACATCACACCAAATATTCTTTATCCATTCAGCTGTTGGACACTTAAGCTGCATCTATAGCTTGCCTATTGTAAATAATACTGCTATAAATATTGAGGTGCATGTATCTTTTAAAATTAATGTTTTACTTTTTTTTTTTTTTCAAATATATACCCAGGAGTAGAATTGCTGGGTCATATTGTAGTTCTATTTTTAGTTTTTTGAGAAACCGCTATACTATTTTGCATAGTGGTTGTACCAATTTGCATTCTCACCAGCAGTGCACCAGAGTACTCTTTACTCTGCATCCTCTTCAATACCTTTTACTTCTGTCTCTTTGATAATAGCCATTCTGATGGGTGTGAGGGGATAGCTTACTGTGGTTTTGATATGCATTTTCCTGATGACTAGTGATGTTGAACATCTTGTCATATGCCTGTTGGCCTGTGTATCTTCTTTGGAAAAATGTATATTCAGATCTTCTTCTCAAAATGGATTAAATTAAGTCTGAGACCAGAAACCACAAAAGTTCTAGAAGAAAACATAGGTATTACGCTGTCAGACATAAATAAGTCTTAGCTATATATATATAGGATCTGTCTCCTCAGGCAAGGGAAACAAAAACAAAAAGCCAATGGTACCTAACTGAATGTAAAAGCTTTTCCAGAGCAAAGGAAACCATCAATAAAACAGACAACCTACTGAGTAGGAGAAGACATTTGCAAATGATGTGTCTGGTAAGAGTTAATATCCAAAATACATAAAGAGCTCATACAACTCCATATTTGAAAAAAAAAAAAATCTGATTTAAAAGTGCAAAAGGACCTCATTCTTTTTTCACTCCCTCCCTCACCAACATTTATTGAATTCCATTTCTCATCTCTGCATCCAGGTCTAGTATGTTTATGACTGTCATGCTCTCTCTCATCAAGTTTTACCATGGACATCCCCCGATCCTCAATTTTCCCTGATATAGGGTAGGCGCGTGTGCGTTCAGTTGCTTCAGTTGTGTCTGACTCTTCGTGACTCTATGGACTATATCCTGCCAGGCTTGTCTGTCCATGAGATTCTCCAGGCAAGAACACTGGAGTGGGTGGCCATGCCCTCCTCCAGGGAAATTTCCCGACCCAAGGATTGAACCCTGGTCTCCTGCATTGCAGGCAGATTCTTTACTGTTGAGCCACTAGGGAAGCCCCATTTTCTTCTCTACCTTTAAGCAAATTTTATCAGTGCTGATGTTTTAGTCTTGAAGAATCATTAGGAGTATGTTTTTAAAAGATGAGTAGTGCTTTCCTTATGGAGAAAATAGCATGTGTGAAATCAAAGTCGTGAAACAGAGCCAGTTGTGAAGACCATGTGCCAAGAGAAATAATTCTTAGACTGGCTTGGCAGCCACTTGCACCAGAATCTCCCTAAGTGAATGTTAAAAAGGCAAATTTGGGGGCCCTGTTTTAGACCTGGGCTTCCCTAGTAACTCAGCTGGTAAAGAATCTGCCTACAGTGCAGGAGACCTCGGTTTGATTCCTGGGTGAGTAAGTCCCCTGAGAAGTGATAGGTTACGTGCTCCAGTATTTTTTTCCTGGAGATTCTCTATGAACAAAGGCACCTGGTGGGCTACAGTCCATGGAGTTGCAGAATCAGACACAACTGAGTGACTAAGCACAGCACATTGTGGACCTATGCAGTCATACTGGCAGAGCAGGCTGTCTAGGTTTTGCATAGTAACAAAAGTGGTTCACGTGAGAGCAGGCATTATAGGTGCTCAAGTTGGAGAATCATTACATCAGAATTCTGATATTCTATGGAATAATTAGGAAAGAGCTTGATTATGAAGATCTTAATTTGCCACAGTAAAGAAACATTCAACTTGTCTTGTAGGTTATGGAAATCCATGGAGGGGCCTCAGTCAATTGAGATTTTCATCAGATTTGCCTTTTAAAAAGTAGGGCTGGAGGCTTCTCTCATAAGGTTTTTGGTACTTTGATTTTTTTTTTCCCTTTTATTTTCTGTATTTTAAAAATCTGTAGATTTTAAAAGATGTATTATATTTTTTTAAAACCCTTGTGTGTGCATCCTTAGGGGCTCAGTCTGTCTAACTCTTTGCTGCCCTTTAGATTGTAGCCTTCCAGGCTCCTCTGTCGTTGGATTTTTCAGGCAAGATTACTGGAGTGAGTTGCCATTTTTTTCTCCAAAAAACCTTGTCAAATTATGCTAATTTCAAATGGTGCAATAGTCATGGAACAAGAGATGAATGGGTTTGAATAGCCCAGAAGTAGGGAGAAGAATCTCAGGCAAGACAAAGGATAATCATCAAAGATCATTCCTGGGACTTCCCCGGCTTTCAAACGGCTAAGACTTCCCTTTCCAATGCAGCGGGTGTGGGTTTGATATCTGGTGGCAGAGCTAATGTTCCATGTGCCTTGTGGCCAATAAACTGAAAAGCATAAAGCAGAAGCAATATTGTGGCTAATTCAATGAAGATTTTAGAAATTGTTCACATAAAAAAGAAAAAAAAAACTCTAAAAAAATAATGTGACTACATCATTAAAAAAAGATCCCTCCTAAACTAGCTTAATATCACCATTATTATGAGATAAGATCCACTAAAATATATGTGAAGAAATATTTGGGGATAGTAGATGTGAAAAAGAGTCAGAAGTTACAGACTTGAGACAAAGGATTGCCTAACTAAAGTCGGGAAGTTTTCTAAAATTTAAGTAGCAAATATGAGCAGGGAATTATTACACAATAAAGAAAAAAAAAAAACACCTTATTGTATCCCACATAACTAATATTACTTTTGCTAATGAGCAGTTGACCTATTTCCTTCAAAGATTACCTGTATTTGTTATTTCTCCAAGCTGAAGATCATCAAGGCACTAGTAGGAATATTCTTGGGTGCAATCAAGCTAGACAAGTAGAATACTCTTTTGCAAGCAGTTATCAAGTTAGTGGGTCTGTGAGATAGTAAGACAGATGTAAGACCATGGTTTTTTACCTTCATCTAAACAAAACATGTTACTATCACATTATTTATGTACATGTATTCTTGAGGGAGCCGACATGGCAAGAAAGAGTGTATTTGGATTACCATTTGTAATCCACTTGAACCTGTCTTCATAAAGCTAACTATATACTTAGATATCAAATGCGATTATTTTCTTCTACAATCTAAAGTCAGTTTGTTTCAGTAGGCTGTTAGCTGTAGTACAATCAGTGCCACTGATTGAATATGATTGCTTGGCCTTTTCTTTCCCTATGAAGTAATTGATTAATTGTTGGTATGATCTATTTTCTGTTATTATTCCAAATCATCTTAGAAATCTTGTTTGATAAATATTTAGGCATTGAAGAATTTACTACATTTACAGAGACAGTCTCCTAACAGTAGAACATATGAATCAGCAGTTCAGCTATAAACCTTATTTATGGCTGAAAAATCTAACTTCTAGCGATAGTCAAAATTTCACAACTAACTCCATCAGTAGACATTAATGTACAAGAGGAAGTTATAAGAGCCAGTAAAGAAATATATGGGATTGAAGGTTGGAAGCTGAAACTAAACCTAGAAAGTAATGTGTGGTGTTTGTGAAATTTCTTCTTTTTATCGTAGAAGGGAGGTCACTGGGTAGTTGCAATTTGAAAACTGATATTTTAACTTATATGGAAGAATTATAGTAGAATTAATTTCAGATCTTCTTGCTGGAAGAATGCAAAACGGCCCAAAATTATGTGCGCGTCCCTCACTTTGAGTATTAATAGTGAATTTAATATAAAAATCACAAAACAGATTATAATAAAGCAGTGTCTTTTTTGACAAAGAAACAATTTCAGCATCAGAAACACATTTTTATTAAAATATGTGTATTTTAAGAGAGCTTACTACATTTGGAAGTAGAGTGAAATGTGGAAAATACTTCCCTATGTGAGCCCGTTGAAATCTAATTCACATCGAGTCCCCATCTTCCTTCACATTGCACTGAATTGCTAGAGATGTATTCCCAGTCACAGTGGAGCTTACCCTTAACACACTCCATAATTGAGTCTTGATTCATTTCTTCATGGGATTACTCGTAACTGCGGGGGGCTCAGTCATTTTGTGGAGACCTAAACAGGAAATGCAGCCAATTGAATTAAGCAAAATGTGCCATGGCAAGAAAATTATGGAGAAGAGTTAAACAAAAATAATGGATATAATATTTTATTAATGCTGTGAATGTACTCTGGGTTTAGGTCATTGTACAAATGACAAACTTAATGAGCAACATCATAAATGTATGAGAAAATAGAATAATTGGCTGCTTGAACACAGCTTTCTTTGGTATATGCCCACATCTTTAGGCTTAAAAGTGAATTTTTCTAAAGAAGGCTGCATTTTGAAGTGAGCATAGCATCTTTATCATCCAATGCATGAGATGTTGCATTCTCTGAGTGAAATCCTATGTGTCTAGGGAAGGTCAACCTGGCACTCTGTGGGCATAAGTTTGAGCAGTCAGTCTGGAACAATTCTTTGTGATTGCTGTGATTGGCCTTCAGTTGTGAGGTGTTTAGCAAATTTGCTCCATTCTCATCAACCTGAGAGAAATATAAGGTTTTAAGTTAGCACTTTCTGCTCCTTCTTAACCAGTCTATTTAATGACACAGATGGAATGAGTATTTTTTTACTTATTCATTTAGCATATTTTTATTGTTTTATTGATGAACCATGGATGATACTGAGAGCTAGGGTCACAGACATGAAAGACCAGTCTCAAGTTCTCACAGGACCCGAGAGCATAAAGGAAGCTCATGGACCAGTTTCAACCTGGGCCGCAGTTTTGGTCTCCTGTGTTGAGGCCAAGTAAAGATGCCGCCATCTGACTTTATTTTGCTTTTGTTAGTTCTTTGAATACAACTTTTTCTAATCCCATTTTTGTGGACTTATTCTTTAAGGCTAAGTTGGAGTCACTAGGAATTATAGGACTAACTATACCCTACACAAAAGATAAAGTGTACCATTAGAGGGTCAAATAATACAAGTCACAGGAATGCATGTAAAACTGTTTGACTAGCACAATTCTGATGGAGACATTCCATTATTTTTCTATTTATTTTACCATGCAATCAGAATTGCATGTTTTGCTGATTTCGTTTTTTAAGGTAAACAAAAGCCAGTATAGTCCCAAGCATAATTGAATAAGCATATTAGATTTACCTTTTCAAGTAAAACCTACAAACCTGGACAAAATAATTAGTTAATTCTTTTCAGATGTCCACAAAGAAATGCAAACCTTGAAAGAAGGCAAATACTAGATACTACACGTTTGCTTGCTGTCTCCTTGGGATGTTTTCTAAATCTGCACTGTCCAGTATGGTACCCACCCATGTGATAATTAAAGTTAAAATTAATAAAATTAAAACTATGAATCCAGTTCTTCAAACAGATCACATTTCTAGTGCTCAGTATTGAATGTGGTAGTGATCTCCACATTGAACAGTGCAGAGATATAGAATATTTTCATCATCACAGAAAGTTCTTTGGGCAGTGCTATTCTAGCCATGGCACAGGGAATTGAAATCTAAGCAGAACATAGGGTTTACTTTAAAGTAAAAGGGTGGTAAGTTCTAGGGTTGTGAATCAGCTGGTATTTGTTGAGAACTGTACAGAAAAGAGAGCTGTGTAGAGAGGGACGGGGCTGTGCTGAACATATATGGAGCAAGACTCCATGAAAAATGTAAACAGAGACACCAGAGGTCATACAGTGCTGAGACTTTAGAATTATATCCCAGCCAGAGTACTTTGGCCACCTGATGCAAAGAGCTGACTCATTAGAAACGATCCTGATGCTGGGAGAGATTGAAGGCAAAAGGAGAAGAGGGTGGCATAGGATAAGATGGTTAAGTAGCATCACTGACTCAATGGACATGAATTTGAGCAAACTCTGGGAGATAGTGAAGGACAGGGAAGCCTGCTATTCTGCAGTCCATGGGGTTGCAGAGTCAGATATGACTTAGCAACTGAATAACTACAGAGTATATCCCAGACAGTTCTTGGTAAGAACTTCAGGCTTTCAGTTGAGGCTATTAAAAATACCCACTTTGAAAGTAAAAGCCATAGTCTGGAGTAAAGGCTATGCTCTCAGGACTAAGGATGTAATCAATATAGAGCCATATTAATAAATAATAAAAAATCTGACATGCTAAACTGTTTAGGTGTGTAGGATAGTGATGTTTGCAACTCACTTAGAAAAGCATCAAGATGTATGAATAGATGAATATACATAATCAAATGAGTATAGCAAAGTTTGACAAGTGTAGAATCTAGATGGTAGTTTATGAGTTTTCTTTGTAAAATTCTTAAGCTTTCTGTATGTGTGAAAATTTCCATGATTGCTGAGGGAAAAAAGCCTGAAAGGATGAAAATGATTGGCCAGAAATGTAACTGTCTGAAACACAGTATGGTTAGAATGAAGACTGTTATGATCCAGGTGCCCTCAGTGTATTATCCATAGTACACAAGGAGATGATGAGAACTGATGAGTGTGTGAAGAAGCAGGAAAATAGGACAGAAACAATCACTGATATAGATAAGCCATCTGATGAGATTAGAAGACTAGAAATTTATAACACTCATTGTAAATGTTTAAGGAATTTGAGAAGAAACTAGAAAAAAATGTCTGTGTGGTATCAGAAGGGGAATGAATAAACAAATTGTGGTGTATTCATCTAATGGAATAGCACTACATGCAACAAGAATGATAAACTACTGATAGATGTCATTGAGCTTTATCCATGGGGTTGCATCATAGTGAGGGAAAGAGGTCATTCAAAAAGGAGCACATAATGTGTTAATCCATCTATATAAAATTTGTGAACAGGCAAGCTGAGCCATTGTGATAGGCATCAAAA
This sequence comes from Cephalophus harveyi, assembly GCA_006410635.1. Lineage (NCBI taxonomy): Eukaryota > Metazoa > Chordata > Mammalia > Artiodactyla > Bovidae > Cephalophus > Cephalophus harveyi. Next base: position 6,716 of record SJYT01020172.1, on the reverse strand, counting down.
CAATGCTTTTATTTGGAGGGTGGAGACTAACAGGAAGAGGTATGAGAAAACTTCCTAGGATAATGGAAATAATCCACATATTTCCACATATTCCCCAAAGGGCATGTGGAATATGCCCTTTGGAGAATTATTGGTGATGTAGGTTTATACACCTGTCAAAGCCATCAAATTGTACACTTAATATGTGTGATTGCCACCGTATGTAAATTCTGTCACAAAGTAAATCACATATACATGTATGCACTAATGTCAGAAAAATTGACTTTATTTAGATAATGTTTTCAACATTCAAATTCAAACTCAATGCTATTTCTCATCTAGCATTCCTATTTTAAATGTGCTACATTATAACTGACAGAGTGATCTATGCAAGGAGATTCATATTGATGTAGCACTGATGTCAAAATTACTGTCCCCTCACTATGTGCCTATGGGAAGTACTAATAACCTAACATGCATTTTCTCATTTAGTCTTTTACAGCATTATAAAGTATATTCTTATTTTACAGATTAAGAGATTGAGGTAAAAATGCAAAATAATGTTGCTCAACATCATGCAGCTAATAGAACAATAGAGCTGAAATGACATCCCCAATTTTCTGATCCTCAAACCCATATGCTTCACCTACTGATTTCAAGTTTTATTTTTTTATACATACCCCTTTCTTAAGCCTGGATTTACTTTGGTGTATGGAATGAAGTGACTCATTGGAAAAGACCCTGATGCTGGTAAAGATTGAAGGTAGGAAGAGAAGGGGACAACAGAGAAGGAGAAAATTGGATGGCATCGTCGACTCGACGGACATATGTTTGATGGACATGTGGTGATGGACAGGGAAGCCTGGTGTGCTGGGGTCACAAAGAGTCTGTCATGACTGACTGAACTGAACAGAACTGAAGGAAAGATGTGAGCATTTTATTTCTTTAGGAGAACTAGCTTATCCATCCAACTTTCACATCATGTTGATTTTCTATCCGTTGAGGACCCCCGGTGATTTCCTTCTTTTCCCGGTAGAGGACTGCAATTAGTGTCTACACCAAGTGAAAACAGCATAATAAAATTTCATTTAAAGGTTGATTATAGTGATAATGATATAAAACTGTCAATAATAGGCTTTTGGTAGGGGTGAGTGTGCGGAGAAGGCAATGGCAACTCACTCCAGTACTCTTGCCTGGAAAATCCCATGGACAGAGGAGCCTGGTAGGCTGCAGTCCATGGGGTAGCTAGGAGTCGGACATGACTGAACGACTTCATTTCACTTTTCATTTTCATGCATTGGAGAAGGAAATGGCAACCCACTCCAGTGTTCCTGCCTAGAGAATCCCAGGGACGGGGGGGCCTGGTGGGCTGCCGTCTATGGGGTCGCACAGAGTTGGACACGACTGAAGCAACTTAGCAGCAGCAGCAGCAGCAGCAGCGTGCACATGACTTAGTGACTGAACTGAACTAAGCATGCACATTTTTTGTTGTTCAGTTGCTAAGTCATGTCTGACTCTTTGCAACTCCATGGACTGCAACTTCAGGGAAGCATTCCAGGCTTCCCTGTACTTCGTTATCTCCTGGAGTTTGCTCAGACTCAAAACCAATAAGCCAATGGTGCCATCCAACCATCTCATCCTCTTTTGCCCCCTTCTCTTCCTGCCCTCAATCTTCCCAGCATCAGGGTCTTTTCCAATGAGTTGGCTCTTTGCATCAGGTGGCCAAATGTGGCCAAAGTTGGAGCTTCGGCCACCATCAGTTGGAGCTTCAGCATCAGTCCTTCCATTGAATATTCAGGGTTGATTTTCTTTAGGATTGACTAGTTTGATCTCCTTGCTATCCAAGGGATTCTCAAAATTTCCAGCACCACAATTCTAAAGCATCAATTGTTCGACATTCAGTCTTCTTTATGGTCCAACTTTCACATCCAGACGTGACTACTGCAAAAACCATAGCTTTCATTCTAAGCACCTTTGTTGGCAAAGTGATGTCTCTGCTTTTTAATACACTATGAAGGTTTGTCATAGCTTTTCTGCCAAGGCACACACGCCTTTTAACAGACAAGTTTGGCCTTGGAGTACAAAATGAAGCTGGGCAAAAGCTAACAGTTTTGCCAAGAGAACACATTAGTTATAGCAAACACCCTCTTCCAACAACACAAGAAATGGTGCTACACTTGGGCATCACCAGATGGTCAATACCAAAATCAGATTGATTATATTCTTTACAGCCAAAGATGGAGAAGCTTGATACAATCAGCAAAATCAAGACCAGGAGCTGACTGTGGCTCAGATCATGAGTTCCTTATTGCAAAATTCACGGTTAAATTGAAGAAAGCGGGGAAATTCACTAGGCCATTCAAGTATGACCTAAGTCAAATCCCACGTGATAACACAGTGGAGATGACAAGTAGATTCAAGGGGTTAGATGTGGTAGACAGAGTGCCTCAAGAACTGTGGGTGGAGGTTTGTAACAATGCATGGGAAATCATGACCAAAACCATCCCAAAGGAAAAAGAAATGCACATTTACTCAGAGGCTATTTTTCTAAGAGCTATCTCAGTATGATTGGAGCTGTACATTTTATTAATTATGTGATTCAATTAGGTGAAATTATGGTCAAATAAAACTGCTATTTCTTATTTTCTTTACTTAATTGGAGGTCAATTTTCTTTGAGTACTGCAGTACTTAAAATAGAAAAGTTCTTTTGGTTATATGGTCATAATCTTTCGCTCTGGCCGTAAATCTTTTCTCTTTTCTTCAGTTTTCTCTAAAGTACTATATTTGTGATTGGAATACATTTGGTGATAAATTAGTGTCAATTTCTTACCTTTTTCCAAGCCTCTGGCAGAAAGTGAATGTTTCTAAAGACATGCTTCAAGGTCTTTGAAACAGTTCGTCTAGAATGTCCTAAGTAGAACCTGTAGCGGGTGGTAAGCATAGTCTGCCATCTGAGTTTCTTCCACTAGTCACACAATATTGGTGCATACAGAGTACCTAGACATTTGCTTATAAGCAAAGTCTTAAGCTAGGAAAGTACTTTTAAATAGCAAGAAGACTTTGAGAATTTTTCTCAAGGAAACCTGTTTCCAAATTCTGTACCTTTATTTTTCTGATATTACTTGGGAAAATTATTTTAACTTTTGGAAGCTGTTTACTTGAAAAATGAGAACCAGCATTACAGGGCTTTATCAGGATTAAATCAAAGTTTGTGATGCATTTGATGGTAAATGAATGTTACCATATATTAAAGTATACCAAGATATTTTATTCCTACTAAGGAAGCAGAAGGAATAGTGTTTAAGAATATAAAATTCAGTCTGGAAACAGGCAATCAGTATGTTACCATGTTTATCAAAAGCTAATGACAGCTTTTGTATTTCTTCATGTGACAAGTGTCAAAATCTTAGCTTTCAGAACTCACTGTATTCTGCTCCCACGCTATGTAAATATCTACTTTAGTTTTTCCTGTACCCCCCCAAAATTCCATTCTACTCATTCTATATCTACCATTCATTCTGTCCAAACCCTAAGTTCTCTCCCAGGTTTATTTTATCCATTCATTACCTCAATTAATAATTAATTAATTGACTTCTTCATCCATATCGTCATCAAAGCATACTGTTTAATGGGGATAAAAATAGTGAAAAAGATAAAAACCAATTCCTGTTCCTGTTTTTGTGGAACTTACACTACTAAGAATGAAGAGATCACATGACTGTATTTAATTATGTGTGCCATGAGGGAGAGATACAGGAGGATATGAGCAAAATGCCAGAGGGAATTAGTGCAGTATCAGGACTGGCTATAGAACTTGCATTCTTATGCAAAATGAAAATGTAGGGTGCCTTGTTCAAAGACTAGTAAGAATGTGAGGACAATGACAGACCAAGCATAGGACTCCTTGCACCCACACAGATTTCAGGCCTATGAAACCAATTCTGCATACACAGAGGACCAAGGAAGGCTTTCTTGAGGCAGTGTTAATTTCACTGGAGACGTGAAGGATAAGTATGTGTCAGGTAGACAGTTTCAGACTTGTGTTTTCATTTGCTATTCCCTTTTAGGCCTAATACATGATTTCCTCGAGAGCCATCAGACTCATGTGTTTATAGCAAGGAATGATGAAGCTTTTTCAATATTGGTCAAGATGTTGGTGGAAGAGAGATGCAGTTACTTCTTGCCATTTCAGTTTCATCTCTCATGGGTATCAAAAAGCAAAATTTAAGGCCAGAATTATGGCTTATAATTTTTAAATATCAGACTTTATAATTAATAATCTTTCTTAGATATTTAAAGGAGGACACTGGGCTGCAAATTTGGAGACCTGAGTTCTTGCCTTAAATCTGCCTTTCTATGGCAAGGTATTCTTTAGATCCTCGCTTCCTAATCTGGGGGGAAAAATATTTAAGATTCCTATCAATCTGAGGCTTCACACTACTGATAATAGCATTTTCTAATTTTACTAAAAATACAGTATTTCATTTTATCTTTGTCTGCTCTTTTTGGAACATAAAGTTACAGTGTTGGCTGAATCACTGACAGCATAAACACAGCAATAGCTGCCAAAGGCCACCTTCCACAGGCAACCTCTTTTCTTAACCAACCATATTAAGTCCCTAAGGTGACCAGCGCTATTCTGTTCTTCTGTTAGATAAAGGTCACCTCTACTGGCAACCAATTTTTGTACTTCCCTAGGGTAGATGCTTAAGACTACATTCGTTGTCTGTATTAACTTCTCTACTGCATCTGTTAAATATCAAAGTAATTAAAGTCTTAGACATTGAATCACTTTATTCTCAAGATGAGACATTCTTTTAGACCAAGAAACTTCAGACAGTGTAGGTTTGGAAAGGTGAAACTAAAACACTTTGATTTCTGAAAACTTTCTTAAGTTTATTAGTACATTTGTACAGTTTTAATACTGTACATATTAACTCAGATAATTTATGCTGTGATAATGAAGAACACACAATGAAATGTTTATTTCTCTTGAAAGTCCCCTGTAGGAATGGATAGGTGTCCTCTGTGACATCATTCAGCAGTGCAGGCTAACAGAATCTCTACCCAGGAGGTAGCTTCAGCTACCTCGATATATCAGGGAGAATTCCTTGAGCAACATACATCATATTTGCTTACAAGCCATTGACTGTAACTAGACATACAGTCCAGACTGAACGCATGAGTTCAGAGGTATAATCCTCTATATGTTAAGAAGAAATAGCAAACCCTAAGTCTCTATCACATTTCCATACAATAAAAAGCTATTTATAAAAGAAAAGTCTATTTTGTTTTTTAGAAGGAACTTTAGTCTAAAGTATTTTAACCTAGATGGATGCTAGTTCAGATGGACAAGACCACACACATGAGTACTGCCAACTCTTGGGTTTTTGGCTGCACCGCACAGCATGTGGGATCTTAGTTCACTGACCAGGGATCGAATCAATGCTCCCTGCATGGGAGCACAGAATTTTAACCACTGGACCACCAGGGAAGTCCCAGTACTGCCAACTCTTTATTTGGTATCTTTGGTTTAAGATCATGGTGTCTGGTTTGCTTGTCATTATAAGTGTATGTTTCTGTATTGCTGTTTTTCCTCCTTCATTATCTCAATGTTGATTGATTTTTCAACTGTTTGTCAAGAGACCATAATTAAAGCATTATCCTTTTCTTCAAGGAGATTACAATAATTTTAGAACATCAGTTAGATCCATAAATAAGCATAATTCTCAAAATCATACATCCTAATGGTATCCTATTCAGTTGCAGCCATACACAAATTGGCTTTTCGATAGCATGTCTTAAAATTTTTAGTTAGGCGCAAATTATGTTTTCCACACTTTATGGTATATGAATATATCATCTCAGATGAGTATTTGCCAAGATGTTAGAGCTGATTCAGAGATCTCGAATAAGAAAATAAGCTATTAGCATTATTCATAGGCAAGTCGGAAACTCACAGCCAAGAACAAGTAGGGCAGTTTTATGTCAGGGCAAAATTTCACTGCTAGATTTGATTCTTCCAATACTAAATGTGATAGCTAAAACTATGAGGTGCCTTTTGATGAGCAATATAGAATCCTATTTTGTTAGCAAATCAGAAGTATGGAAAACGAGGTGTTTAAGGGTTTGTGTGCAAACATATCTTTGCACTACTCATTTTATTATTGTTAGAAACCTTTCCTAAGCCCTCTGTAACTTGAAATAGGCTGTCAGTGGGATGTATTAATGCATTTCCTCTTTGTTTGTTCTTTTATTGTGTATCTTTGGAATAGTACTCTGGGCAAGCACTTTTATAGGCATTCAATAGGCGATTGGAAATACAATTCCTAACTTCTTAGAGCTTTCATTCTATTGGAGGAAATAAAAATTTATAACATAGGCTAGAAAGTTCTATGCTAGAGAGTAGAGGCTGCTGCAGGAACTCAGAACAGGGTGGAAAACAGGCTGAGAGTGTGTATACATATGTGTGTGTGTGCTTGTCTCTAAGAGATGGCCATGGAATGTGTATATAAGTTAGCCAAATTAATGTGGGGAAGAGGAAAGTGTCCATTAAAAAAAAAAAAATCTGAGAAGACCTTGATCATGATCAGTTCAGTTCAGTCGCTCAGTCGTGTCCGACTCACTGCGACCCCATGAATCGCAGCACGCCAGGCCTCCCTGTCCATCACCATCTCCCGGAGGTCACCCAGACTCATGTCCATCGAGTCCGTGAGGCCATCCAGCCATCTCATCA
>SJYT01020158.1:47862-68557 GCA_006410635.1 Cephalophus harveyi | reverse complement strand
CCGCTACACTACCCCGCTACACTACCCCGCTACACTACCCCGCTACACTACCCCGCTACACTACCCCGCTACACTACCCATCAGTCTTGGGAGGCCCTAGACATGGTTGCTAGGCTCAGGCTACCCCTTACTTCCGGCTGGGGGTTCCGAGGGAAATGAGAACCCTGGTCTGTGGCCAGCTGACTTAGCTCAGAAGAGGAAGAAGTCCCAGGCCCTGTCAGGAGTCAGGTAAGACTCCCTCATGTGAGTTCTGCACGATTTCTCCACCTGCCAGGACAGTCAGGGAGGCCCTTCCAGAACCGGTTCCCCCCCGCCCTCAAGGCTGGCAAACCTAGTTGGGCGATACCGGAAGTGCTCTCCTTGTCTTCCGCTGCGGCAGCTTTGGAGCTTGAGGCCTCAGTATCTACAGAGGGACGAGTTCCAGGATTGGACAAGTGTCCAGGTGAACAATCTTTGTTAGAAATAAAGGGACACACTCCTCCCAGAACTCAGGTGGTCCCGTAGAGCCCCTCCCTCTTAACTTGCGCCATCCCGACCCTCAACCCCCGAGTGGCTCAAAAGTGACCGTTAGGCCCAACACCCCCCTACTTCCACCAGGAGAATTTGGGGGATGGGAAGCCTTGGTCTGAAGGGGCAGCCTCAAGTCAGCAGAGGGAGTCGTAAAAGGACTGGTCAGGAGTCAAGTTCAGTATTCTGGGTTAGAATTAAGGTGACAAGCCCCTGATGAACAGAGGAGGCCCACAGAGTTCCGTTGGCCTCTGTCTTGTGGGTTCTTAAAACGGTACTCTTAAGGGGATCAACAAAGGCAGTTGTTCTTGAAGCCAAGATAGAAGAATCTCCCTATGGAGGCTATACACGCCTTCTTTTCCTCTGTCTTCTAGGGTGAGCTCTTCATCAACCTTGGCAGCTTGAGCAACTGTCTGTGGTCCCTGACCAGTCATCATGCCTCGGGGTCAGAAGAGTAAGCTCCGTGCCCGTGAGAAACGCCGCCAGGCCCGTACTGAGACCCAGGGCTTAGAGGTTGCTAAGGCCACTGGGGCAGCAGCAGCAGGAAAGCCCCCTTCCTCGGCTTTTGGGGACAGACCTGAGAATCTGCCTGCTGCTGGGACACCCAGCACTCCTGAGGCACCTGAGGGAGCCACCGGTGCTACTGCAGCTAGTTCAGGCACCAACTCAGCTGAAAATATCAATAGCCCAAAGGCGGAAAGCACAAGCTTCCCCAAGGGCGCTGAGAGCTCACTCAGTGAGATTTTAAATAAGAAAGTGGTTCTGTTGGTGCAGTTCCTGCTGCAGAAGTATCAAAAGAAAGAGTTAATTAGAAAGGCAGAGATGATGAAGTTTGTTATCAAACAGTACAAGAGTCATTACAATGAGATCCTCAAGAGAGCTTCTGATCATATGGAGCTGGCTTTTGGTGTTGATTTGAAGGAAGTGGATCCTACCAGGCACTGCTACACCCTTGTCAACAAACTAGACCTCTCCTATGATTCAGCTCTGAATGAATATGAGCACATGCCAAAGACCGGCATCCTGATGATTGTGCTTGGTGTGATCTTCATGAGAGGCAACTGCGCCCCTGAAGAGGCGATCTGGGAAGTGCTGAATATAATGGGTGTATATGCTGAAAGGAAGCACTTCATTTATGGGGATCCCAAGAAGGTCCTCACAGAAGATCTGGTGCAGCTCAAGTACCTGGAGTACCGCCAGGTGGCCAACAGTGAGCCTCCACGCTATGAGTTCCTGTGGGGCCCGAGAGCCCATGCTGAAACCAGCAAAATGAAAGTCCTGGAGTTTTTAGCCAAGGTTCACGATACCGTCCCCACTGCCTTTCCATCCTGGTATCAAGAGGCTTTGAGAGATGAGGAAGAGAGAGCCCGAGCCAGAGCTGCAGCCAGGGCTCGTACTGTTGCCCTGGCCAGTGCCCACTCTAGAGCCAGAGCCAGCACCTCCTCCCAGGCTAAGTGAAATTCAAAAAGGTGTGTCAGCATTCTAACAGTGGAGGGCCAGGGTGGGACTGGAGAAGTGTATACCATCCTGGAGTTCCTGGTATATATTGCTAACTTGAAATTTTACCTTTCTCTCTTTTTTCTTTTTTAGGTTGAAAAAGAGCAGTAACGTTCTAAGCTGTGGATGACCAGGGTGGGCCCACAGGGAAAACTATAATATCATCTTTGTGTTTCTGTTCTATATGGTAAACAAGAATTTAATCTTTTCTCTTTTCTTTTTCTATTTTTTCCTCTTTCTCTCCCTTCTTTTCTTTCTTTCCTTTTGTTATATTTCAAATGTTTTCTTTTAAAGAAGATATACATTTCCGAATCTAAACTTATTAGTGATTTTGGTTGCATATTAGATTTAATCCAATAGATTTAATATAAGAGTTAATATTATTATTTTGCAACATAAATTGGGAAACCTTTAGTATATATTGAACTAGAACAACACAACATGGCATGGTAATAGGCACTTCTTTGGACATGTGAAAAAATTCAACAATAAAATTACTGGGATGAAAACATGCAGGGGGGTAAAATCTTTAAAAATGTGCAGTTCTTGGTTTCCCTTCATCATTTTGATCTGTTATTCTATAAAAATAAAAGATACATGCCTGGCTTTGCTTAGCTTATTAAAGAACATAAGAGAAATAAAATGATTATTAACTGGAACTTATGCTGTCTGTCTCATTCATTCCCCAAATATTAATTGAGCATCTGCTCTTTGAAAACTATTGTGTTAGAAATGGTGAAACTAGGATACAAAACACCCCTGCCTTTAGAATTGTACAGTTAAGGAGCAGTAATTATATACAGAACATGGTAAAATACTCTTTAAGACTTAAAGGAGTAAGGAGGTAAGGGGACAAATACGGGGTTGGGAGAAGTGGGAGGGGGAAGATGTTTGGCTGAAAACAATAGAGTGCAAATTCCCTGGGGAATAGTAGTTTAGGGTTTGGGGAAAATACAAGTTTCTCAGTGGGCTATCCTGTTCATTTAAGCTGGGTGGTAAGCTAGGTGAGGCTGTGGGACTGATGAACAGAGGCCAGGTATACAAATGGTGTTTTCTCAGTGCTGGAGGACAAAACTCTGGAATGCAAACCTGCTTGTAAGAGTTACTTTAGTATCAATATACCAGAGGAAAAGCTTCTCCTGGGCAGAAATGGAAGGTGTCTGGTGCTCTTGTTCACGTACAGCTGAACACAGACCACAACCGAGCTGTTTTATGCACTGCATCTCCAAGGAATTTCTGAGAAATAAAGGTGATACTCCCTTGAGGTGGAATGCTGAGAACCAGCTCCTAAGGCATTAGAAAGGCATTTTAATTAGGTTATTTTGGGTGTAATTTTGCAAACTCTAAGGGAGGGCTCCATGTCTGGTGGTGAGTTCAGTTCAGTTCAGTCGCTCAGTCGTGTCCGACTCTTTGCGACCCCATGAATTGCAGCACGCCAGGCCTCCCTGTTCATCACCATCTCTCGGAGTTCACTCAGACTCACGTCCATCGAGTCCGTGATGCCATCCAGCCATCTCATCCTCGGTCGTCCCCTTCTCCTCCTGCCCCCAATCCCTCCCAGCATCAGAGTCTTTTCCAATGAGTCAACTCTTCGCATGAGGTGGCCAAAGTACTGGAGTTTCAGCTTTAGCATCATTCCTTTCAAAGAAATCCCAGGGTTGATCTCCTTCAGAATGGACTGGTTGGATCTCCTTGCAGTCCAAGGGACTCTGAAGAGTCTTCTCCAACACCACAGTTCAAAAGCATCAATTCTTCGGTGCTCAGCCTTCTTCACAGTCCAACTCTCACATCCATACATGACCACAGGAAAAACCATAGCCTTGACTAGACGGACCTTAGTCGGCAAAGTAATGTCTCTGCTTTTGAATATGCTATCTAGGTTGGACATAGTCTGGTGGTGAAGATATGAATAAAAATACAGGCAATTTGGATGGAAAGGCACCCAGGGGGAAGTTGTTGGTCCTTGACACAAATTCTAGGACCTTGGAGTTGCATCCAACTGGGATAGACAATCACACATACAAATTAAGTAATTTTCAAATGGGGGAATTTATTTTGCTTTTCTTGCTAAGCAGAATTATGGGATCATTAGGTGGAAAGCTGCATCATATTTGGTGATACCACCCAAATTAATATAACAAAAATCTTTGCAGAGGGGAGGGTGGTACCATCTGCAGTAAAAAAAAAAAAAAAAATCCTATACCTGCCATACATTAAAGACGTTAGTCAAGTGCTTCATATTCATTGCATATATTTCAACAGTCCTACAAGGTAGGGCTTATCAGACATTGCAGATGAAGAACTTGTAGTTTTCTCAAGCTCACATAGCTGATAAGTGAAACAGCTGGGATTAGACCCCTGGTCCAAATTTTTCTAGAGCCCACAGTTGTCCACTCCTCAAGCCCGAGGCAGACCTGTCTCTTCATTCTCTGTTATTCTCACTACTACAAGATGTGTCACATACGATTAAAATACAAGATGCTCTATTCAAAGTACAAAAAGCAATCCTGATGAAAGAAAGTGAATATGAGAATGAAGCACAGTTTGGGGCTTGTCTGTGGGATTCATTTGCTGAGGATCCCCTTGTCACTAACTAGCCCCGGGGATCTGTGATAGCTGAGTCTGCTCACATATGGGCACAAGTCCTGTTCCAGCACTTCCCTGCATTATAGCTTGTTTCCCCCGGGTCTTCCCCAGTGTGCCCTCTTGCCCAAATCAAACCTCATATGCTGACGAGCTCTCCACTGTGACCTCTAGAGCTGTATCCTGCTCCCTGTGACACAAGCAGTCCAGAGTCACCTGCCCTCCCTTGATTAGAGCATTCCAACTCTCTGCACATGAAGGTCCCATCCCTGCCAGTGGAACCACTGATTGTGAAGTCTAGATATCTAGTTACCACAGCCCCACTCCAAGCCCACAAATCTCAAAGTGTATTTCCAATAAGTTGGTGATCACAATCTTATTTCTTACAGAATACTGGTTCTTGGTACCAGTTTGAAGATACATGGGGGATTTTTGTAAGTGACCCAAATATTGTTGGTAAGATTCTGCAGGAATGTGTTATTTGAGACTGGCCACTGCTCCAGTATTCTTGCCTGGAGAATTCTATGGACAGAGGAGCCTGGTGGGCTACAGTCCATGGGGTCACAAAGAGTCAGACACCACGGACTAACACTAACACTGAATACATACACCAATGAGTGAGCTTACAAAAGCCTCCCTTATAAGTTGAAGATGAGAAAAGACCATGGAAATCACTCTCTAGTGAACATCTACTGAGGCTGAATTCCTCAGATCCACAGTCCTTCTGAGAGGAAAATGATTCCTTGGCACACATGCTGCCTTTGAACAATAAAGATCAAAAGAATTCACCATCCGTCATATACCGCTTATCTCAGTTCATGCCCCAGAGAAAAATCCTAGTTTTCCTTTGTGCCTAATGTCACCTATAAATGTGTTCTACACGTTCATTCCAATCCACTTGTACTTGGGAAGACCCGTGTGACTACATAGACACTGAAATATGAACAGAAAGTGTTTGTCACCTCCCGGGCCAAGGTATTTGAAAGCAAGTATGCCACCTCCAGGCTTTCTGTTTCATTCAGCAGCAAACATAGAGACTGCTAGTTGAGAAGTGGAAGCACTGATGGGAGCAGCCTGATCCCTGGGTTGTATGACAGTGGAGGCCCCTGTCTACCCACATCGGACTTCATATGTATAGGAATAAATTTTTGCCTTAAGCCATGTGGGTCCGCAGGTTTTGTCTGTTGCATCAGTTACTTTATCGGATTAATGCATACCTACTATTTTGGTAGTTAGATGTATTTAAATATTATAATTACAAAGGTAGTAAATAGTACATATATTTTTCTTGCAAAAAATTCTAACAATACAAATATATTACAGTCTCCCCCTTTCCTCAAGATCCAGCCCCCTCCTCAGAGGCAACCACAATTAACAACGTGAAAATGAAAAGTGAAAGTGAAAGTTGCTCAGTCCTGTCTGACTCTTTGCAACTCCATGGACTATAGAGCCCATGGAATTCTCCAGGCCAGAATACTGGAGTGGGTAGCCTTTCCCTTCTCCAGGGGATCTTCCCAACCCAGGTATTAAACCCAAGCCTCCCGCATTGCAGGTGGATTCTTTACCAGCTAAGCCACAAGGGAAGCCCAACAACCTGATGTGTATCACTTTAAAGCTAATCTGAGGCTTTCTCATATGTAGCTGCACTATAAAAATATATTGAAGACTTCCCTGGTGGTATAGTGGATGAGAGTCCTCCTGCCAATGCAGGGGATATGGGTTCCATCCCAGGAATCTTCCAGGAAGATCCCACATGCCGCAGAGCAACTAAGCCCGTGCACCACAACTACTTAGCCCATGCTCTAGAGCCTGTGAGCCGCAACTACCGAGCCCATGTACCTGGAGTCTGTGCTCTGCAATAAGAGAAGTCACCACAATGAGAAGCCTGAGCACCACAACTGGAGAGTAGCCCCCACTCACTGCAATGAGAGAAAGCCCACACACAGCAACAAAGACCCAGTGCAGCCAAAAATAAATAAATTTTAGAAATGTATATTGAATTTAACATACATGATCAACAACGTACATATTGTTCTGCCTCTTGACCCTATCACTTAACAAAATGAATGCAGGATATTTCCATGACAGCACACATAGATCCACCATACTCTTTTAACTACTCTCTAGGGTTATTTTTCTTCAAAAAAACAAATGTTTATTGAGATATAGTTAATAAAACACTGCAATTTTAAAATGTACAATTGGATGAGTTTGGACATTTGGATAGCCCTGTGAGGGCTTCCCTGGTAGCTCAGCTGGTAAAGAATCCATTTGCAATGCAGGAGATCGGGTTCAATTCCTAGGGCAGGAAGATCCCCTGGAGAAGGGATAGGCTAACCACTCCAGTATTCTTGGGCTTCCCTGGTGGCAGAGATGGTAAAGAATCCACCTGCAATGAGGGAGTCCTGGGTTCGATTCCTGGATTGGGTAGATCTCCTGCAGGAGGTCTTGGCAACCCACTCCAGTATTCTTGCCTGGAAAATCCCCATTGACAGAGGAGCCTGGCTGGCTATAATCTATGGGGTTGCAAACAGTCAGACATAACTGAGAGACTAAGCACAGCATAGCACATACACCTGTGAAATCATCACCACAATCTTTGTAACAGACATATCCATCGCCTCCAAAAGTGTCCTCATGTCCCTTTGGTTTTTTCTTTCAGAGTGAAAACGCCTGACATGAGATCTATGCTCTTTCAAACTTTTTCAGTATTGTTACCTGTGGGCACTATGTTGTACAGCAGATCTCTAGAACTAATTCATTTTGCATATCTGAACCAGTATAACAATTGAAAGAAAAAAAAGTGAAAGTGTTAGTCCCTTAGTCATGTCTGACTTTTTGCAATGCCATGGACTATAGCCTGCCAGGTTCCTCTGTCCATGGGATTTCCCAGGAAAGAATACTGGAGTGGGTTGCCATTTGCTTTTCCAGGGGATCTTCCCGACCCAGGGATTGCACCCGTGTCTCCTGCATTGCAGGCAGATTCTTTACTGTCTGAGCCACTAGGGAAGCCCATTGAGCAACTCCTCACTTCCCCCTCACCCTAGCTCCTGGTAACTACACTTAATTCTCTGCTTCTATGAGTTTGATAATTTTAGGTACCTCCCTTAAGCAGAACCATGCAGTATTTGTCCTTTTGTGACTGGCTTATTTCACTTAACATAATGTCCTTCAAGTCCATCATATTGTTGCAAATGGCAGGATTTCCTCTTTTAGGACTGAATAATATTCCATTGTGTATGTGAATGTATGTATGTGTATGAATCACATTTTCTTTCTTCATTTACCTTTGATGGACATTTGGGTTGTTTCATATCGTCGCTGAATAGTGCTACAAGGAACATGAATGCAGACATCTTTTCAAGATCCTGATTTCCATTCTTTTGAATACATATCTAGAAATGAGATTGCTCAATTATATGGTAGTTCTACATTTAACTTTTTAAAGAAACTTTCATACTGTTTTCTATAGTGGCTGCACCATTTTACATGTCCAACAACAGTATACAGGGCTTCTCTGATGGCTTAGCAGGTAAAGAATCCTCTTGCAATGCAGGAGACATAGGAGATGTGGGTTCGATCCCTGGGTGGGGAAAGAAACCCTGAAGAAGGAAATGGCAACCTACTCCAGTATTCTTGCCTGGGAAACCCCATGAACAGAGGAGCCTGGCAGGCTACAGTCCATGGGGTCCCAAGAGATGGACATGACTATGCAAGCACACAGTACAGAAACAATATACAAAAGTTCAATTACTCAACATCCTAGCTAACATTTAATTATCCTTTTTAAAAATTATAACCATCCTAACTGGTGTGAAGTATTATCTCATTGTGGCTTTGACTTTCATTTTCTTGATAATTAGTGATATTGAACATCTTTTGGCCGTTTGAAGGGAAGATCATCAGGAAGAATATGATAGGAGCAATCCAGGTGTTGCAAGTCTTCATTATGCACAGATGTTAATCGCACATCATGGGAACTCCAGTCATCATGTTCCAATCTTCTTTCCAAGAAAAAGACAGGTAAGGATTATCTTACTTCTGTTTGTGTGATAATTAACCATTCTCCTCCTGACGGACATTAAAAACTGTTTGAGATTTGTTGCTATGAGTAATAAAACTGAAATCAGTGTCTTTGAATATGAAATCTTAGACAGATATGCATACTTTCTCTCAGGAAAGACATAGTAACATGCAAACTTGATTAAACTGGGCAGAGTGTGAAGACTTAAAAATTTTACAAATATTGCTGAACTTCTGTTCCAAAAATGCCATACCAATTTATAGTCTCTCAGATTCATGTGTGTGAATGCTTTACATTCTCACAGACATTTTATTTCATCAGTCTTTTAAATTTTGGCCAAATTTTGGGATGAAAGATACTGTCTCATTGTTATTTTAGTTCCTTATTTTCAAATAGGTTGAGTATAAAATTAAACTCTCACCCATATGGAGCTAGACTTCAGTATTAATGTCTTGAATGCCAGGATTCTCCTAGGCGTACTTCACTTTCTGAAATATCAACAAGACATCCCTCCTTTACTTTGAAAAGCAAGAATTCGATGAGAATGATCAGTTGCTGGGCAAGAGAACTGGGCAGGACGCCCTTAGGTAGTGAAGATCTGAGCTCAGAAAAATTGCCAGAGGTCATGAGAGGCCACATGAAAAACCTCATCCAGAGAGCCCATGGCAGGCTGGCAGGCAGCATTCTGGATTTAGAGTTTAGCAGAAGGGAGAGAAGGGACTATAAGGGGAGAAGGTAGAAAATCTGGGCAGAGGGTTCAAGATCACTTCTGTTAATCACCTTGGGAAATCTCTGAATTATCACCAGCAGTTGAAAGTTGAGAAGTCTCTGGGCATATCTACTGGATGAAAAGCCTAGAGAGGCATGCCAAACATCTCACATACCTTTGAATTCTCCGTGTCTACCATCAGGCAGAGTATAGGGAGCTTTTCTGTTTCACCCAGTGATTCTAGATGCTGGGAGAGCTACGTTTCTTGGCTATTCTGGTGGTTCACTGCATCCTTGCTAGTGTTCTTGACTGGGAGCTGTGCTAATGGCTGCTGGAGACTGGCATTTTCACCCTGTGTACAGGCCCTCCTCCATTGAATTTGGGGCGGTATGATTGGGAAGGCTCGGGAAGTGGTGACAGTTGAGACAGAACACAAATACCAGTAAGTAGTGGAAGAGGACCTAAAACTGCAGAGAAGGAGAACTGGCGGGAGATATCCTGAGGCTAATTACCTAAATGACTGCATATAAAGAGCTGAGTGTGGACATGTCTGGAAAGAATAATCTGGATGACATCTCCACCTCAGACTGTCCCACATGGTTCCTGAATTCTTTTTTTGCAGTTCTATTTCTTCTCAATAACTGTGTAAAACAGTTATACCTATTTCTTGATTTAACAACTGTGACGGGGGATTTATTTACTTTAAATGTTCAGAACAGATTTTAATTTTTATACATAAAAATTTCATTAAAATCCTAATATACCAAATATTGGCAAAAATCATGAACAATAAACAGTAAACATAAATGCAAATGAATAATAAACATAAGAATATGTTAAACATGAAAAAATAATGTTATTTTTTCACCTATCAAAGCAAAATTATAAACCTAATTGTAATTATGTTACAGTATTCCCATGTATCCAAATCACTGTTTGGTTGTGGGGTTGTTTTTTTTTTTTTTTTTTGTATCTTTGGCTAGTTTTGATATCCATGTGATGGTGGCCTCACAGGATAACTTTGGGAGTGTTCCTTCCTCTGCAATTTTTTGGAATAGTTTCAGAAAGATAGGTGGTAACATTTCCTTAAATGTTTGATATAATTTGCCTGGGAAGACATCTGCATGTGGGCTATTGTCTGTTAGAATTTTTTAAATCACAGTTTCAATGTTAGTACTTATGATTGGTCTGTTCATATTTCCTGCTTCTTTCTTGGGAGACTGTACTTTTCTAAGAAATTGTCTATTCCTTCTAAGTTTTCCATTTTATTGGCATACAGTTGCTTATAGTAGTCTCTTATGTTCCTTTGTATTTCTGTGGTTTCCATTTTAATTTCTCCTCTTTCACTTCTAATTTTATTAATTTGAGTCCTCTCCCCTGTTTTTTGTTCATGAGTCTGGCTGAAAGTTATCAATTTTGTTTATATTTTAGAAGAATCAACTTTTAGGTTCATTGATCTTTTCTATTGTTTTCTTCACCTTATATCATTTATTTCTGCTCTGATCTTTATGATTTCTTTCATTCTACTAACTTTAGATTTTGTTTGTTCTTCCCTAGTTGTTTTAGGTATAAGGTTAGGCTATTTGAGATTTTTATTGTTTCCTGCTAAGTTGCTTCAGTCGTGTCCGACTCTGTGTGGCCCCAGAGACGGCAGCCCACCAGGCTCCCCAGTCCCTGGGATTCTCCAGGCAAGAACACTAGGCCATTTCCTTCTCCCATGCATGAAAGTGAAAAGTGAAAGTGAAGTTTCTCAGTCGTGTCCGACTCTTAGTGACCTCATGGACGGCAGCCTACCAGGCTCCTCCGTCCATGGGATTTTCCAGGCAAGAGTACTGGAGTGGGGTGCCATTGTTTCCTGAGGTAAGATTGTATTGCTATAAACTCCCCTCTTAGAACTTCTGTGTTCCATAGGCTTTGGAACATCATGTTTTCATTTTAATTTGTCTCTAGGTAATTTTTTAATTCCTCTTTGATTTCTTCAGTGATCTATTGGTTATTTAGCAAAATATTGTTTAGCCTCCATGTGCTTGTGTTTTTTTAGCTTTTTTCCTTGTAGTTGATTTCTAATCTCATAGCATCCTGGTTGGAATATATCGGCATATATACATACACACACATATACATTCCTATATAGTCATACTCATACTATACAAAAAAGCTGAAGCTCCAATACTTTGACCACCTGATGCAAAGAGATGACTCACTGAAACAGAGCTTGATGCTAGGAAAGACTGGGGACAAGAGGAGAAGGGGGTGGTAGAGGATGAGATGGTTGGATGGTATCACTGATGTGAGTTTGAGCAAACTCTGGGAGATAGGGAAGGACTGGAAGCCTAGAGTGCTGCAGTCTATGGGGTGGTAAAAACAGTTGTACATGACTTAGTGACTGAACAATAACAACACTTACACTAACAAATACACACAATTGGTAGTTGTTTCTGTGTGAGCACCCATGCAGAGACTTAACCCAGAAGGAGACTTTGTTTGTATAGTTCCTTTTGCTCAATTATAAAATGAATGCCCATTACAAAGGCAAATAAAGAAAAAGTCAATAAAGAATAAAGAGACCACATCCTCATGATCTTCTGAAAAGCCTCTGAATACAGGGAGCTGCTCTTTTACCTTACGTTGAAGGAAGTAGAATCTACCAAGTACTTCTATGGCCTTGTCAGCAAACTGGATGTCACTAACGTTGGGAGTCTGAATGGTGGCAGGGGCTGCCCAAGAGAGTCTTCTGATGAGTCTCCTTTCATGAAAGGTAACTGCCCTACTAAGGAGGAGATCAAGGAATTCTTGAATATAATGAGGGTGAGTTGGAGAAAACACTTCATCGTTAAGAGCCCAGAAAGCCTATCACTAAAGATTTATGCAGGAAAAGTAACTGGAGTACCAGCAGGTGCCAACAGTGATCCTCCATAGTATGAATTCCTACGGGGTCCAAGGACCCATGCAGAAACCAGCAAGATGAACATCCTGGAGGTTTGGGCAAGGTCACTTACACTGTCCACTATCCACAGTTCCTTCCCACACCACTATGAGGAAACTTTTAGAAATGAGGAAAAGAGAACCTGACCAAGTTGTAGTGAGGGTAAGCACTACTGACACAGACAGCACATGTTCCAGGGTCATGTCCAGTTTCTTCTCCTACCCACAATGAGTCTGTGATGGTTTCTTTAATTTGTGGTTGAAGAGAGCAGTGAATGTTTCAACTAATGGAGAATTGGTACTGGGCTAGAAGAAACAACGCTTTATCATTTTGTCTTCCTGTTTTATGTGATACCTTGGAGATTTCCCTTCCTTCCTTCTTCATTCTTTTTTTAAAATAAATTTTTCATTCTTTTTAAATTTCTTTTGATGTGCATCACAAGCAAGCAACTAAAGAGATATCAAAGTCAACAAGAAATTTCACCCTTTTGTATAGCCAAGCAGATACAACCCATTACATTCACATTCTCGAGATAAAAGATAGCTAGACCTCAAGAAAGAGGACTTGATATCACCGTTGGTGCTTTGCTAAGTCTTCAGTGCTTTGCTAAATTGTGCTTTGCTAAGTCTTCAGTCATGTCCGACTCAAACCTAGATTTTTTTTAATATGCTAGACAGCATATTATAAAGCCTGTCTCTTATACACATCTTCTTTCTAATTAATTCCTAAATATGTCTTTTAACAGAAGATTTAAATAGCTTCAGAATATAAGTTTATTAATCAAATCTTTGGTTACATACTTTATGTATCAGGTTTAAGAGCATAGGAACTATGTATTTTGGAAAACAAATTGGGAAATTTTTATCTTATTTTGTGATATAAAGCAGAATATTATGCAATTGAGTAGCTGTTTCTTTGGAAATATAAAAGAACTCAGTAGTAAAATTGTTGGGCTTAAGAAATAGGTAATGTGAAAGATGGTTGACTCATGGCCTTCCTAATACTTTCAGCCCATCATTTTGCAAAATTAAAAGATGTGTACATGAGTTACTTCATCAAAGAAAGTAGGAGAAATTAAATTAGATAGCACTTCATTGGCTCATTTATTCTCTAAATATTAACAGACCTCGTGCTGTGTGGAAGACACCTTGATATTCTTGGGGATATTACCGATTATGTGTCTAGAAGCAATTTGAAGTTAAAATGTATCACATTAGCGCAATTTAAAAGGAGTAAAGGGATAGGAGCCCAAGTAAGAGCAGTTAGGTGTAAAAGCCCTGAGGCAAATCAATTTGGACATTTGGGAAACTGCAGCTTTTCAGTGTAAAGTAAGTTTTAAGCTTAGCTATACGGTGGATGAGGTAAGGCTATGGGGGACCCTCAGATGGTATGTCTCAAAGTTGAGAGACTAAAGCCTAAAGTATAAAATGGCCCTTAGCAGTTACTCTTGAATCCTAGATAAATTAGAAAGAAATTCTCCACTGGGAGAGACAAGGTAGGTGTTACTAGTTTCAGTGCATTTGATCACAGTTTACAAACTAACTATTTTACACTGTCGACCACAAACTCATGCTATCTTCCATAAAAAAGGAAGGATGACTCAGAGGGTAGAGAGGAGAACTCACAAGACTGAGGTGATAACCAGAGTTTTCCCCAGGCTTTGAAATCGAATCAGGGAACTGAAACATTTGTCCATTGCTGTTGCCCAGTGACTCATACTTCCCATTTGCTTGTTTCTAAACAAGAATGTCTATAGATTCCTACTGCTATCTCTCCATTGTACATTGGATTTGTTAGAACAGATGTCTTGTCTCTCTATCTTATATATCCACAAATAGAGATTCATTCTACCCAAATGGCATGCTTAATGAACTTCCACCCAAGAGTCTCATCATCTGCAGTTGGACCTGGCTTAGATGATGAGATTTGGATTTTAAGTCAATTGTGTAATGAGGCAAAACTTTGGAGGATCTTGAGAGAGGGTGAATGAATTTTGTATAACATAGGGTCAGGAAATATTGAAGCCTGGAGAGTAAACTGTGGCAAGCAGAACCTCATGGGCCCCCCCTGATTGCCAATTCCTGGTGATCATGCCTTTGTATATTGGTTTAGGGTGGGGCCTCTGACTTGCTTCTAATTACTATATTATGACAAAGGTGATGAGATGTCACCTGTATGATGACATTACATTATATGTGCTACAGAAATAATTAGAAAAACCATCCTGCTCCTGCTGATTCAAAAATTCCTCTCCACATATTATGCATAAAATAAAAACAAATATAGATTATTAAGGAAAGATCTTTCTTGAAAAAATTATTACCAAGGTGCAAAGGGAATTTTGAAATAGGGAGAGGGGAACTATTGCAATAGAGAAAAGCTGTAACCATAAGATCTCCAAGAATCTCAAGTATTAGGCAAAAAGGGGTTTTCTTTTCTAAATGGTAGTAAACAATACTAGAAAGACATGGGTGTGGGGAAAGGGGATGAAGTAGATGGCGACCCACTCCAGTACCTTTGCCTGGGAAATCTCATGGGTGGAGGATCCTGATAGGCTGCAGTCCATGGGGTCGCTAAGAGTTGGACACGACTGAGCGACTTCACTTTCACTCTTCACTTTCATGCATTGGAGAAGGACATGGCAACCCACTCCAGTGTTCTTGTCTGGAGAATCCCAGGGACGGAGGAGCCTGGTGGGCTGCCGTCTATGGGGTCGCACAGAGTCGGACACGACTGAAACGACTTAGCAGCAGCAGCAACAGCATACTGAATCAGAGAATGTTTTACCCTGAGGCCTGCCTATTCTCAAGACAGGTTGTCTGCTAGCTTTGGTGAGAAAGTGAAAGTAAAGTCGCTCAGTTGTGTCCGACTCTTAGCGACCCCATGGACTGTGGCCCACCAGGTTCTTCCGTCCATGGGATTTTCCAGGCAAGAGTGCTGGAGTGGGGTGCCACTGCTTTCTCCGCTAGATGGACTAGTGGACATTTAAAATAAAACTGCTTTGGTGAGAGGAGGCCAAAATTCAGGAGACTGGAAGAAAAAGAGAAGCTTAACCCAAGTTTGGCTAACAAGCATTTTGTTTCAACTGATCACCTATGAAACAAAAAGTGGTATTTCTGAGTATCTGTATGTGACCTTGTCATACGTAAACAAAGGAACATCCATGAGTCTTATTTAAATTATATGGGGAAGAATGGTTCTTTCAGGTAAGCTATTTCCTGAAACACAAAGCAGGAGGATCTCTTAACCTTCACTGTTTTCCAGAATCACAGGGCCCAGGTAAAATATTATCATATAAGAAAAAAAATAATTTTAATATTAAATAAACATAAACTGGGATATGATGTGCATCACAAGCAAGCAACTAAAGAGATATCAAAGTCAACAAGAAATTTCACCCTTTTGTATAGCCAAGCAGATACAACCCATTACATTCACATTCTCGAGATAAAAGATAGCTAGACCTCAAGAAAGAGGACTTGATATCACCGTTGGTGCTTTGCTAAGTCTTCAGTGCTTTGCTAAATTGTGCTTTGCTAAGTCTTCAGTCATGTCCGACTCAAACCTAGATTTTTTTTAATATGCTAGACAGCATATTATAAAGCAGAGACATCACTTTGCTGACAAAAGTCAGTATAGTCAAAGCTATGGTTTTTCCAGTAGTCATGTATGGATGTGAGAGTTGAACCAAGAAGGCTGAGTGCTGAAGAATTGATGCTTTCGAATTGGGGTGCTGGAGAAGACTCTTGAGAGTCCTTTGGACTCCAAGGAGATGAAACCAATCACTCCTAAAGGAAATCAGTCCTGAATATTCACTGGAAGGACTGATGCTGAGGCTGAAGCTCCAATACTTTGGCTACCTGATGCAAAGAGCTGACTCATTGTAAAAGACCCTGATGCAGGGAAAGAATGAAGGCAAAAGAAGAGAACGGCAGAGGATAAGACAGTTGGATGGCATCACCGACTTAATGGACATGAGGTTGTGCAAAGGCCGGGAGATAGTGAGGGACAGGTAAGCCTGGTGTGCTGCAGTCCATAGGGTCACAAAGAGTGGGACATGACTTAGAAACTGAACAACAATCACCATGTGTTAGACAATTCTTCCTAAATGCATGTGGTAAGTGGGGTGGCACACTGTGTTAGCCTTTATCCAAAGGAAAACATTCATGGGTGGAAAAATTGGCAAGAAGACTGAAAAGAGAATGGTTTTCTATTTACAAGTTTTCTAAAGTAAATGCTCTAAAAAGAGAAAGTCTCATGCTTTTTTTGAGGCACCAAAAGAATTATTTTTTATTTTTTAATTTATATTTTTCCTTCCAGTACCCTCCTTTTGTTGCTACAAAATAGTAACACTACAGTTTTAACTTTTATTTCCATTGCCATTTCTACCTTTCACTGGGCAAATTACAGCCATCTAAATAACCAATAAATCTATGGTAAATTACAAAAGCAATGAAAATATAAAAATAAAGTACAATGGATTGAAAAATTCAGTACATTATTTGCCTAGAGGGGAAAACTTTTAAATATGTCACACTAAAGGAGAATGGTTAAAGCAAATTCTTGGTTAGCAATATACAAAAGTTCTCCATCATACATTAATTTCAAAAACTGTTGTGATGTTTTATTGCTCAAGCTTCCAAATGATTAACTAGTTGAGTATTATTTAGTAGTGCCTTGTAAAACAGTACCCATTCTAAGCCTAAACTTAACTCCAGAGTCTGATAATCTAAAATTTTAACTAGGAGTTTCTCTTGCAAGGGCCAATAAATTTCTGAGTTTCCCTTAATAACATAAGTAAAATAATATTTATATGATCACTTAGAACTCTTAAATAAGTGCTCCACCTCACCACATAGTTCTTCCCAGATGTGAAACACAAAGACATTTGGCCATTATCTAGTAACAAGATTTTATTACAAGGCACCTATTGAAAGGTAAAGTTTGAATTTCCAGTGTTTAATGGGTTGTTGCTGTTCAGGTGCTGTCGTGTCCAATTATTTTTGACCCCATGGACTGGATGCAGCACACCAGGCTTCCCTGTCCTTCATTATTTCCCAGAGTTTGCTCAAACGCATGACCATTGAGTTGGTGATGCCATGCAACCATCTTATCCTATGTCACTCTCCTCTTATTTTGCCTTCAATCTTTCCCAGCATCAGGGTCTTTCCCAATGAGTCAACTCTTCGCATCAGGTGGCCAAAGTATTGGAGTTTTCGCTTTAGCATCAGTCCTTCCAAAGAACACCCAGGACTGATCTCCTTTAGAATGGACTGGTTGGATCTTCTTGCAGTCCAAGGGACTCTCAGGAGTCTTCTCCAACACCACAGTTCAAAAGCATCAATTCTTCTGCATTCAGTCTTCTTTATAGTCCAACTATCACATCCATACATGACTACTGGAAAAACCATAGCCTTGACTAGACAAACCTTTGTTGACCTTTGTTGACAAAGTGATGTTTCTGCTTTTTAGTACACTGACTTTCCTTCAAAGGAGCAAGTTATTTTAATTTCATGGCTGCAGTCAACATCTGCAGTGATTTTGGAGCCCACAAAAATAAGGTCTGTCACTGTTTCCATTGTTTCCCCAACTATTTGCCATGAAGTGATAGGACCAGATGTCATGATTTTAGTTTTCTGAATGCTGAGGTTTTTTTTTTTTAAATTAATCATTGTTTGGAGGCTAATTACTTTACAACATTGTATTGGTTTTGCCACACACTGACATGAATCTGTCACAGGTGTACATGTATTCCCCATCCTGAACTCCCTTCCCTGAGTTTTAAGCCAGCTTTTCCCACACCCCTCTTCACCTTCATGAATAGGCTCTTTGGTTTTCTTTGCTTTTTGCCATTAGATTGTTGTCATCTACATGTCTGAGGTTGTTGATATTTCTCTCAGCAATCTTGATTCCAGCTTATTATTCATCCAGCACAACATTTTGCATGATGTACTCTGTGCATAAGTTAAATAAGCAGGGTTACAATATAGAGCCTTGATATACTCCTTTCCCAGTTTTGAACCAGTCTGTCCAGTTCTAACTGTTGTTTCTTGATCCACATACAGGAAGTAGGTAAAGTGGTCTGGTATTTCCATGTCTTTAAGAATTTTCCACAGTTTGTTGTGATCTGCACAGTCAAGGCTTTAGCATAGTCAATGAAGCAGAAGTAGGTATGTTTCTGGAATTTCCTTGCTTTCTCTATGACCCAACAGATGTTGGCAATTTGATCTCTGGTCCCTCTGCCTTTTCTAAATCTAGCTTCTACATCTGGAAGTTCTTGGTTCATGTATTGCTGAAGTTTCGCTGAAGGGATTTTGAACATTACTAGCATGTGAAATGAATGCAATTGTAAGGTAGTCTGAACATTGTTTAGCACTGCCTTTCTTTGGAATTGGAATGAAAACTGACCTTTTCCAGTCCTGTGGCCATGATGAGTTTTCCAAATTAGCTGCATATTGAGTGCAGCAGTCTAACACCATCATCTTTTGGGATTTTAAAATAGCTCAGCTGGAATTCCATCACCTCCACTTGCTTTGTTCCTAGTAATGCTTTTTAATGCCCACATGACCTCTCTCTCCAGGATGTTTGACTTTAGGTGAATGACCACATCATCGTGGTTATCCAGGTCATTAAGATCTTTTTAGTACAGTTCTTCTGTGTATTCCTGCCACCTCTTCTTAATCTCTTCTGCTTCTATTAGATCCTTGCACTTTCTGTCCTTTCTTGTGCTCATCTTTCCATGAAATATTCCCTTGGGATATCCAGTTTTCTTGAGATTTCTATAAGTCTTTTCCATTCTACTGTTTTCCTTTTTTTTTTTTTTTTGCATTATTCACTTAGGAAGGCTTTCTTATCTCTCTCTGCTATTCTCTGGAACTCTGCATTCAGTTGGGTATATCTTTCCCTTTTTCCTTTTCCTTTTGCTTCTCTTCTTTTCTCAGCTATTTTTAAAGCCTCCATTTTGCCTCCTTGCATTTTCTTTTCTTGGGGATGGTTTTGATCACTGCCTCTTGTATAATGTTACAAACCTCTGTCCATAGTTCTTTAGGCACTCTGTCTACCAGATCTAATCCCTTGAATCTATTGGTCACCTCCACTGTATAACTGACTTCCCTCATGGTTCAGCCCATAAGGAGTCTGCCTGCAATGCAGGAGGCCCAGGTTTGATACCTGGGTTGGGAAGATCACCTGGAGAAGGAAATGGCAACCCATTCCAATATTCTTTCCTGGAAAATCTCATGGACAGAGGAGCCTGTCAGGCTACAGTTCATGGGGTCACAAAGAGTCGGAGACGACTGAGCAACTTCACTTCACTGTATAATTACAAGGGATATGATTTAAGTCATACCTGAATGGCTTAGTAGTTTTCTCTACTTTCTTCAATTTAAGCCCTGAATTTTGCAATAAGGAGCTCATGATCTGAGCCACAGTCAGCTCCAGGTCTTGTTTTTGCTGTCTGTGTAGAGCTTCTCCATCTTTGGCTGCAAAGAATATAATCAGTCTAATTTTGGTATTGACCATCTGATGATGTCTATTGTGTAGTCATCTCTTGTGTTGTTGGATGAGGGTATTTGCTATGACCAGTGTGTACTCTTGGCAAAACTCTGTTAGGCTTGTCCTGCTTCATTTTGTATTCCATGCCCAACTTGCCTGTTACTCTAGGTATCTCTTGACTTCCTATTTCTGCATCCCAGTCCCATATGATTAAAAGGACATCCTGTTTTTTGGTGTTAGTTCTAGAAGGTATTGTCTGTCTTCATAGAACCTTTTGACTTAGTTGTTGGGGCACAGCCTTGGATTACTGTGATGTTGAATGGTCGGCTTTAGAAATGAACCAAGATCATTCTTTTGTCTTGGAGATTATACCCAAGTGTTGAATTTCAGACTCTTTTGTTGACTATGAGGGCTATTACATTTCTTCTAAGGGATTCTTGCCCACAATAGTAGATATAATGGTCATCTGAATTAAATTCACTCATTCTCATCCATTTTAGTTCACTGATTTCTAAAATATCGATGTTCACTCTTGCCACCTCCTGCTTGACCATGTCTAGTTTACCTTGATTCATGGACCTAATACTTTATGTTCCTATACAGTACTGTTCTTTACTCCATTGAACTTTGCTTTCACCACCAAACACATCCACAGTGGAGCACTGTTTCAGCCTTGGCCCATCCTCATCATTCTTTCTGGAGCTATTTCTCTATTCTTCCCCAGTAACATATTGGACACCTACGAACCAGGAGGCTTATCTTCTGATGTCATATCTTTTTGCCTTTTCATATTATTGAGAAATATCAATAACCTCAGATATGCAGATGACTGGAGAAGGCAATGGCACCCCACTCCAGTACTCTTGCCTGGAAAATCCCATGGGCGGAGGAGCCTGGTGGGCTGCAGTCCATGGGGTCGCAAAGAGTCGGACACGACTGAGCTACTTCACTTTCA
>SJYT01020158.1:0-47449 GCA_006410635.1 Cephalophus harveyi | reverse complement strand
GGCATCTGGTCCCATCACTTCATGGCAAATAGAGGGGGAAACAGTGGAAACAGTGACAGACTTTATTTTGAGGGGGCTCCAAAATCACTGCAGATGGCAAATGCAGCCATGAAATTAAAAGATGCTTGCTCCTTGGAAGAAAAGTTATGACCAACCTAGACAGCATATTAAAAAGCAGAGACATTAATTTGCCAACAGAGGTCCATCTAGTCAAAGCTATGGTTTTTCCAGTAGTCATGTATGGTTGTGAGAGATGGACTATAAAGAAAGCTGAGCACCAAAGAATTGATGCTTTTGAACTGCGGTGCTGGAGAAGACTCTTGAGAGTCCCTTGGACTGCAAGGAGATCCAACCAGTTCATCCTAAAGGAAATTAGTCCTGAATAGTCATTGGAAGGACTGATACTGAAGCTGAAACTCCAATAGTTTGGCCACCTGATGTGAAGAACTGATTCATTTGAGAAGACTCTAATGCTGGGAAAGAATGAAAGTGAGAGGAGAAGGGGGTGACAGAGGATGAGATGGTTGGATGGCATCACTGACTCGATGGACATGAGTTTGAGTAAGCTCTGGAAGTTGGTGATGGACAGGGAGGCCTGGCGTACCACAGCCCATGGGATCACAAAGAGTTAGACGTGACTGAATGACTGAACTGACTGACTGTTCACAGGGTTCTCGAGGCAAGAATACTGAAGTGGTTTGCCATTTTCTTCTCCAGTAGACCATGTTTTGTCAGAACTCTCTACCATGATCTGTCCTTCTTGTGTGGCCCTGCACAGCATGACTGATAACGTCATCGAGTTACAGAAGGCTGTGATCCATGTGATCATATTGGTTAGCTTTCTGTGATTGTGATTTTCTTTTTGAGGCAGTGGGATTGCAGTCCTTTCTTTTTCTGTCTGCCTTCTGATGGATGAGGATAAGAGGCTTGTGCAAGCTTTCTGATGGGACAGACTGGCTGTGGGGAAACCTGGGTCTTACTCTGGTGGGCAGCACAATGCTCAGTAAATCTTTAATCCAATTATCTGCTGATGGTTGGGGCTGTGCTCCCTCACTGTTAGTTGTTTGGCCTGAGGATTTCTAGTCCTAGAGTCTACAGGCTCTATGGTAGGACTAGAGGCAATCTCCAAAAGGACTTATGCCAACAAGTACCTCCCAGGACTATTGCTGCCAGTGCCCCTGTTCCTGCTGCAGGCCACTGCTGACCCACACCTCTGCAGTAGACCCTCAAACATTAACAGGCAGGTCTGGCTCAGTGTCTTGTGGGGCTACTGCTCCTTTTGCCTGTATTCTGGTGTGCACAAGGTTTTTTTGTGCCCTCCAGGAATCTCGCTTCCCCCAGTTCTGTGGAAGCTCTGTAATCAAATCCCAATTTCCTTCAAAGTCAGATTCCCTGGGGACTCTCAGTCCTTTTGCTGTATCCCCAGGTTGGGAAGTCTGAGGTGTGGCTTAGAATGTTTGCAACAGTATGAAAACTTTTTTGGTATTATTGTCCTCCAGTTTGTGGGTCACCCACCCAGCAGGTACGGGGTTTGATTTTCATGTGATTGCTCCCCTCCTACCACCTTGTTGTGGCTTCCTTTATCCTTGGACATGGAGTATCTTTCTTCTGTGGGTTCCAACATCCTCCTGTTAATGATTGTTCAGCAGCTAGTTAAGATTTTGGTGTTCTCGCAGGAGTTGAGCAAATGTCCTTCTACTCTACCATCTGAATGTACATGGCTCTAACTGTTTTAAGCCTTGAGGACACACCCAAGCTCTTTTTAGCATCCATCCAAATCAGTAGTTATATTATTATAGCAGTCAATTAAATGTCCACAAACAATGACCTTTGTTTATCTCCATATATTGGGACTGGAGAGGACTTGTATCCCAAATTAAACAAAGTGACAATAGACCCGTCCTCTGAAGTCTCTATCAGCAAGTAACAGATTTATCTACTAATTTGATGCTTTGCTTTTTTACGCTATCATTCTGTTTCTTTCAGGATAGTCATAGTCCCCATAATTAACTGTCATCTTAAACATGAACATTTTCGTAATTTTGAACATGTGATTATATCTTGGAGTGAGTGCCTTGAGAGCTTTGTGCGGTTGTTATTCCAGGATGAAACAGTACAAGTGGTATGTTTACAAATTTTAACAACTAACCTGTCTATTTTCCAGTAAAACATGACTCTTAAAGAACTTGAAATAGCCACTACTGTGAACAGGACAGCAAGATGGTCTGTGAGAATAGTAAGTTTGCTAGGATGTCTCCTTTCAGTTGCATTAAGAATCAATTTAGTTACTCTAGAAAATGTAAGTTTCATGTCCTCTAGAGAATCACAGTCCTAGTCCTTCTGTAGTATTGGCTTCACATGGAAGTATGAATCCATTTGAGTTTATCCTTTTTAGATTCCACATATANGAACAGGACAGCAAGATGGTCTGTGAGAATAGTAAGTTTGCTAGGATGTCTCCTTTCAGTTGCATTAAGAATCAATTTAGTTACTCTAGAAAATGTAAGTTTCATGTCCTCTAGAGAATCACAGTCCTAGTCCTTCTGTAGTATTGGCTTCACATGGAAGTATGAATCCATTTGAGTTTATCCTTTTTAGATTCCACATATAAATGATATCATCCAGTATTTGCTTTTCTCTGAGTTATTTCACTTAGTACAGTGTCTCCAAGGTCCACCCAAATTATTGCAAATGATACCATTTCCTTCTTTCTCATGGAAGAATAATATTCCATTGTGTGTATATATATATATACACACACACATACACTACATCTTCTTTATCCATTCATCTTTGATGGACACTTGGGTTGTTTCTATATCTTGGCAACTGTGAATAAAAAAAGAGGTGCAGGCATCTTTTTTATATTCTGTTTCCATTTCTTTTTGATATCCAAAAGTAGGACTGCTGTATGATTTGCTACATATATTTTATTAGAAAAAAACAAAATACCCAAAAAATCTTGAGAAAGAAGAACAAAGCCAGAGGCATGATACTTCTGAGTAACGAACTATAATACACAGCTGTAGTAATCAAAATAGTATGGTATTGGTATAAAAACAGACACATAGACTAATGAAATGGAATCAATAGCCCAGAAATAAACCCCCTCATATATGATCAACTCACATTTGACACCCCTTCATGGATCACTGCCTTGTCATGGTGAAGAGGCTTGCATAACTCAATGAAGCAATGCATATAGGGCCACTCAAGACAGACGGGTCAGGGTGGAGAGTTCTGACAAAATGTGGTCCACTGGAGGAGGGCATGGAAAAACACTCCAGTATTCTTGTCATGAGAACCCTGTAAACAGTATGAAAAGGGAAAAAAAATATGACACCAGAAGATGAGGGCCCCAGGTCTCAAAATGTCCAATATGCTACTGGGGGAGAGTAGAGAGATATTATTAATAGCTCCAGAAATAACAAAGTAGATAGGCCAAAGCAGAAGTGACAGTTGTGGATATGTCAGTGATGAAAGTAAAGTCCAATGCTGTAAAGAACAATATTGCATATGAGCCTGAAGTGTTAGGTCCATGAGTCAAGGTAAATTAGACACGGTAAAACAGGAGATTGCAAGATGAACATTGATATCTTTAGGAATTAGTGAACAAAACTGGACAGAAATGACTGATTTAATTCATATGACCTTTATATCTACTACTGTGGGCAAGAATCCCTTAGAAGAAATGGAGTAGCCCTCCCAGTCAACAAAAGAGTCTGAAATGCAGTACTTAGGTGAAATCTCAAAAATGACAGAATGATCTCAGTTAGTTTCCAAGGAAAATCATTCAACATCACAGTAATCCAAGTCTATGCCCCAACAACTGATGCTGAAGAAGCTGAAGTCTACCAGTTCTATGATGACCTGTAAGACTTTCTAGAACTAACATCAAGAAAAGATGCCCTTTTCATCATAGGGGACTGGAATACAAAAGTAGGAAGTTGAGAGTTACCTGGGGTAATGGGCAAGTTTGACTTTGGAGCACAAAATGAAGCAGGACAAAGCCTAACAGAGTTTCATAAAGAGAACACACTGGTCATAGCAAAAACTCTCTTCCAACAACACAAGAAATGACATTACATATGGACATTACCAAATGGCCAATAATGAAATCAGACTGATTATATTCTTTGCAGCCAAAGTTGGAGAAGCTCTATAGAGTCAGCAAAAAGAAGACCTGGAGCTGACTGTGGCTCAGATCATGAGCTTCTTAATGCAAAATTCAGGCTTAAATTGAAGAAAGCAGGGAAAACCACTAGGCCATTCGGGTATGACCTAAGTCAAATCCCTTATAATTATACAACAGATTCAAGTGATTAGATCCAGTGACCAATAGATTCAAGGGATTATATCTGGTAGACAGAGTGCCTGAAGAACTATAGATGGAAGTTTGTAACACTGCACAGGAGGTGGTGACCAAAACCATCCCAAAGAAAAAGAAATACAAGAAGGCAAAGTGGTTTTCTGAGGAGGCTTTACAAAGAGCTGAGGAAAGAAGAGAAGTGAAAAGCAAGGGAGAAAGGGAAAGATATACCCAACTGAATGTAGAGTTCCAGAAAATAGCAAAGAGAGATGAGAAGACCTTCTTAAATGAACAATGCAAAGAAGTAGAGGAAAACAATAGAATGGGATAGACTAGAGATCCCTCCCAAAAAAACTGGAGATATCAAGAGAACATTTCATACAAAGATGGGCAAAATGAAGGACAAAAACATCAAGGAACTAACAGAAGTAGAAAAGATTAAGAAGAGGTGGCAAGAATACACAGAATAACTATGCAAAAAAGGTCTTAATGACCTGGATAATCACAATGGTGTGGTCACTCACCTAGAGCCAGACATCCTGGAGTATGAAATGAAATGGGCCTTAGGAAGCATTACTACAAACAAAATTAATGGGGGTTATGGAATCCCAGATAAGCTATTTAAAATCCTAAAAGAGGATGCTGTTAAAGTGTTGCACTCAATATTTTAGCAAATTTGGAAAACTCAGCAGTGGCCACAGGACTGGAAAAGGTCAGTTTTCATTTCAATCCCAAAGAATGCATACATTCATGCTAAGCTGCTTCATTCGTGTCTGACTCTTTGCGACCCTATGGCTGTAGCCTGCAAGGCTCCTCTGTCCAAAGGATTCTCCAGTCCAGAATATTGGAGCGGGTTGCCATTTCCTTCTCCTGGAGATCTTCTTGACCCAAGGATTGAACCCGTGTCTCTTTATGTCTCCTGCATTGGTAGGCAGGTTCTTTACCACTAGGCCACCTGGGAATCCCAAAGAAAGGCAATATCAAAAAATGTTCAAACTACTATACAGTTGTGCTCATTTCACATACTAACTAGGTTACGCTCAAACTCCTTTAGGCTAGGCTTCAGCAGTACATGAACCAAGAAATTCCAGATGTACATGCTGGATTGAGAAAAGGCACAGGAACCAGAGGTCAAATTGCCAACATCCATTGGATCATAGAGAAAGCAAAGGGATTACAGGAAAACATCTATTTCTGCTTCATTGACCATGCTAAAACCTTTGACTGTGTGGATCGCAACAAACTGTGGAAAATTCTTAAAGAGCTGGGAATACCAGACCACCTTACCTGCCTCCTGAGAAATCTGTATGCAGGTCAAGAAGCAACAGTTAGAATTTTACATGGAAAAACAGACTGGTTCAAAATTGGGAAAGGAGTACCTCAAGGCTGTATATTGTCACCTTGCTTGTTTAATGTATATTCAGAGTACATCATCAAAGAAGGCAATAGCAACCCACTCCAGTACTTTTGCCTGGAAAATCCCATGGATGGAGGAGCCTGGTAGGCTGCAGTCCATGGGGTCGCTGAGAGTCGGACACGACTGAGTGACTTCACTTTCACTTTTCACTTTCATGCATTGGAGAAGGAAATGGCAACCCACTCCAGTGTTCTTGCCTGGAGAATCCCAGGGAGGGGGGAGCCTTGTAGACTGCCATCTATGGTGTCGCACAAAGTCAGACATGACTGAAGCGACTTAGCAGCAGCAGCAGCAGAGTACATCATGCAAAGTGTCGGGCTTCATGAAGCACAAGATGAAATCAAGATTGCTGAGAGAAATATCAACAGTCTCAGATATTCAGATGATACCACTCTAAAGGCAGAAAGTGAAGAGCAACTGAAAAGGCTCCTGATGAAAGTGAAGAGGAGAGCAAAAAGGCTGGCTTGAAACTCAACATTCAAAAAACCAAGATTATGGCTCTTGTCCCATCACTTCATGACAAACATAAGGGAGGAAAGTGGCAACAGTAACAGATTCTATTTTCTTGGTCTCCAAAATCACTGGGGACAGTGACTGCAGCCATGAAATTAAAAGATGCTTGCTCTTTGGAAGAAAAGCTACAATAAACCTAGACAGCTTGTTAAAAAGCAAAGACTTCACTTTGCCAGCAAGGTCCGTATAGTTAAAGCTTCGGTTTTTCCTGCAGTATGTATGGATATGAGACTTGGATCATAAAGAAGGCTGAGCACTGAAGAATTGATCCTTTTGAACTGTGGTGTTGGAGAAAACTCTTGAGAGTCCCTTGGACTGCAAGGAGATCAAACCAGTCAATCCTAAAGGAAATCAGTCTTGAATATTCATTGGAAAGACTAGTGCTGAAGCTGAAGCTCCAATACTTTGGCCACCTGATGTGAAGAGCTGACTCACTGGAAAAGACCCTGATGTTGGGAAACACTGAGGGCAGGAGAAGGGGGGCAACAGAGGATGAGATGGTTGGATGGCATCACTGACTCAGTGGACATGAGTTTGAGCAAAGCTTGGGAGATAGTGAAGGACAGGAAGCCTGGTGTGCTGCAGTCCATGGGGTTGCAAAGAGTTGGACATGACTTAGCAACTGAGCAACTACAACAACATATGACAAGATGCCAACAATAACATGTGACCCAATGGGAGAAAGCAATGTGTCATCCAAAAAAAAAAAAAGCTGTTGAAAAAACTGAATAACCACATGCAGAAGAATGAGGTTCATGCCCTATGTTATACTGGTGACAAAAATGAACTGAAAATAGTGTAAAAACTTAAATTTAAAACCTGAAACTGTAAAACTCCTAGAAGAAAACTAGGAAAAGCTCCTTGACATTGGTCTTGGCAGTGATTTCCTGGATATGACAGCAAAAGCACAAGCAACAAAAGCAAAAATAAGTGAGTCTGCTAGGTTTGAAGAGCAAATTTTATAGCTTTATCAGCAGAGTTCTTACTACCTTTAGAAACTTCATCCTTCTGCCCTGAGTTCTACCCTGAATTACTGCTATCTGAGCAGACAGTTGTAAAGCCTCTAACAAACTAGCTATCACTTTTCCAAAAGAAAAATTTTTTCTCATCAAAGTAAAAATTCCCCATTTCTCCAAATTTACCCTGTGGCATGGCAGAACCAACCTGGAGGAGGGCATGGCAACCCACTCCAGTATTCTTGCCTGGAAAATCCCATGGGCAGAAGAGCCTGGGGGGCTACAGTCCATGGATTCAAAAAGAGTCAGACACAACTGAGTGATTGAATACACATATCGCAGAACCAAATATTTATTAGTAGTATATGTATCCATTTTAAGTCTAGGACCAAGAATTGCAGCTCTAGGAACTGTTAACTCGTCTGCTTCTGCAGACCTAACTCCGGACAAAACAGCCAAGATTTCATGTCACTGCTGCAGAGGAAGCCTTAAGTCGGCCACTTTTATCTTGAGTACTTGACCCAGCAGTAAACATTATCAAATTTGCCTTTTAAGCAGAAATATCAAATAAATTATGCCAGATTTTTCAAAATTTAGACTCCGAAGCTTAGGGTGAGAGAGAAGCTGTAGCCAATTTCAATTATTCAAAAGCCTCTTCAGACTCTAGGGATAAACCCCAGAGGATCTAGAGAGCAACCACGTAGTTGTTTTGCCAGAAGTTACGACTGTCCTATAAAAAACTAGAATGCCCTGTCCCCAATATCCTACTAGGTCCCAAATTATCTAAGATATTTTTCTGTAGTTGGCGATTTTGGCTGGCTCCTCACTCATAACACTTTGCCACCTTCCTCTGACAACAGATGCCCTGTTTTCCCTCAGTTTGCCAATATTGCACTTTGCCTAGGGAGGCCTTATGGCCCTGTGAAGAGAGGAATTTTTAAAAAGTGTCCTCTCTGCATTGCTCTTTAGTTTCTGAGTGGGCCAGCAAATCATCTACATATTGCATGATTATCCCTCTACTCGTGGCACGAATTTCTCCACATTTTCCTGTAAATGATCAGAGAAAATAGTGGGAGAGTCCTAAAACATTTGAGGAATCCTTTGCCATAAATGCTGTACTCTTTTTTAAGCAAACACACATAAGAATAT
Source organism: Cephalophus harveyi (assembly GCA_006410635.1). NCBI lineage: Eukaryota > Metazoa > Chordata > Mammalia > Artiodactyla > Bovidae > Cephalophus > Cephalophus harveyi. The sequence continues at coordinate 39,105 of SJYT01020158.1, read as the reverse complement.
AGATCGGTATGCTAGAGGAACAGAGAAGGAGAAACAAAACCAGAATACAGATCAACTACAAAGAAAAAACACTGCAGATGCAGGTATGAAAGTCATGAGTGAGAACAGTTGGAAGCTTAGGGACTACAGGAATTAATGGACAACAGGTTTACTTACTTCTCTAAGATCTTGTGCAAAATGATATAGTAGTCAAACATCTTCCTAAAATTTCCCTTCCTTCTTCACTATAAGTATGGGAGTATTACAGGGCAAGTATCATGTTCATTTTTTTTTATTGTCTCCCCTTTTCTCTAATTCTTTTATAGCAAGTTTTATTCCTTCTAACTGACCTCTCAACAAGGGATATTGTTTTACACATGGCCATGACATCCCTTCCATGAGCTATTTTTATTGGTTCCATGTGTCTCCATATCCAATAATGATGCTGGTTCCATTCCCAGTATCATTATTTCCTAGGGTCCAAAGTGATACATAGTTAATTTCAGCTTAAGGTGCTTTTCCAGCATGGTATGACACTGCCCCTTTCTGCCACACCCCATTTCATTCATAAGGCACAATGAACCCAGTCAGGTTCTTTTCTCCCTATTGTGTGCTCCACAGATAGTCTGTCCAGTGTATAGAATGTGGTAACCTTTAATTTCCAAGGCATGCCTCTCATCAGTGGGTTTACAGGAGGATCAAGAGAAAGTAAGAAAGGATTTTCTTTAGTCATAGGACTATCTGTATGGGAACCATGGATGAAAAGAGACAAGAAGGCTGACCCAAAATATCAGAAACCTGTATTGATCTATCATCAAATGAAAAAGCAAAAAAAAAAAAAAATCCTGAGGAAATTTCAGAATAAGCAGCCCCAGTACCACCAATTCCCACCTTCAAGATTCCAGTCCATTTTTAGCCATTTTGCTAATTATCCCTCAGTCTTCCTCGGCTTTCCTGATGCCCTGATTCTGGAAACTTAGGCATTTGGAATTTCTCTACAGTTCCTCTTCCAATGTCCTGGCTTCTTGAAAGAATGACACACAATTTCTCTTCTTCACTCCTTTCACAAGTTGGTCAGATTAAGGGTTAGTCCTCTACTAAATATTTTTAACTGAGCAGCTAAGACAATGATTTTTAATTTCTTCTTTCCTTCATCTTTCTTTTGATAGTCAGAAAATGAGGTGGCTGCTGCGAAGATTTCAGTAACAATCTGTCCTTCCATCCTTCCCCCTTCTGCCTAACTTAAGTATGGATAGTCATCAAGAGTGCCCAGACAAGGGTGCTGAAGGCCAGACAGTGATTCTGATCTGCCTTTGGGCCTGAGCCAATAGATTCTGAGACTGCCTCAGTAAACAGCCAGTTGAAATCAGTTGTGGGGGGGACTTGCCAGTTTTCTGGTTAGACCTCTGCAATGTCTCTCAGCTCACCTTTAGCAGAAAGGCTTCAAGCATGGCTATTAGTAACCCTTCCTGCAGGTCTTTAATGTCCTTGGTTCTTCCATACTTGTGTGAGGGGGAGTGGAGGAGGGCAGAGGTTTCCTTTGGCCACAATACACCTTGATGCATGAATTTTCTGGACCTTGACATGCTTGTTCCATCAAACACACCAGGACAGCTGGTTGAAAAATTCCACACACCAATCAGTGCACATCCCCACATGGGGGGCTGTCAACTGAAAACACACTGCAAAGTATTTCTAGGATACAGTGAAAGAAAGTCTTTCAATGAGTCACATCAGCTTGTTAGAAAGGCAAGCGGATGCCCTCGGGGGCCTAGGTGGCTCCTCAGCACTTGGCATTGCTGGTGATCCAATAGGAAGAGGTGGTTGTTCTCATACTGAAACAAGAAAAATGTAAATTATGTGGTCTTCTGGCTAATCTTCCAATGTTTACATTTATTAGCATAATGCAACACCTCTTTTATTGTTTGCTTTACTTCAAGTGCCTAGTGGAATTACTTTTCACCCTGTTGCCTTCAGATGGGGACACAATCTTTTGTCCACATTTTCAATTATCACATGATCCTGTTGCTTTAATATTTCTGTTCTCCTACCAACCTGGTGGGGAGGATACTGTAATCTTATAGGTGAAATTAGGCTAATACATGAAGTGGACTCAGGCTAGGGCATGAAGTACACACACCTGTGTCCTCCAACAGGGCAGGTAATAATAACTTCTTAGCAGTTAACAAAGTTATGCCTTACTCCCTCTGTGCAAGGGAATCACTAATGAAAGGAACTGCACATCCGAAAGGTCACTGCCTCCTCTTCTCCAGAAACTGATTTGAGTTTGGGAAATAGAAGGAGAAGCAGGGAAACAGAGAAAGCTGGGACATCAGGGAAGAGCTGGGACTGCCTCTAAGTCAGTAACATCTTGGTTCTCCTCAGTGTGTCTATAATCAGAACCATATCACCTGGCCACTATGTCTATACCATTATCATCTAGGTTATGCTTCCTTGAAGTCCAGTGATTGACAGCCTAGTGGGGAGACTGGTGCAGAGGTAGATGGAATGAACAGATCATTGGCCCAGGAAGCGTTCTCCCAAGGCACTGCTAAATTCCCATGCACTTTTCTTTGAAAGTTAAAGCCCAAGATGGTACCCAGACCAACTATGCGGGAAACGAGGGGACTGAAGGTGCTGCAATTTCCTCTTCCTCTTCAGCTCACATCAACCCCAGACCTTCTGTTACTCAGTTGACTAATGTACTCATTTCTTTTCAGCCTTTTCCTTCCAGATGCCCTACCTGAACCATGCTGGTATCTCCCTAGTTGATGGAAAACACACATTCTTTTTGTATATCTCAACTGGATGTAACTTTGAAAATTACCATAATATATGTAAAAGGTTCTTAGTCCCCCAAAGAACTGAATTTTCCATCTAGTGTGAGGGAGTGTTTGAGTTGCATTCTTTTTGTTATATTAATATTTATTTATTTGGCTGTGTTGGGTCTGACTTGCAGCATGCAAGGTCCTCCATCTTTGTTTGAGGCATGAAAGATTTCTAGGTGCAGCACATGAACTCTCAGGTGCAGTACGTGGGATCTAGTTCCCCAACCAGGGATTGAACCTGGGCCCCCTGTATTCGGAGCACAGAGTTGCAGCCAATGGACCACTAGGGAAGCTCCTGCTGCTGCTGCTAAGTCACTTCAGTCGTGTCCGACTCTGTGCGACCCCATAGACAGCAGCCTACCAGGCTCCTCCAGCCATGGGATTTTCCAGGCAAGAGTACTGGAGTGGGGTGCCACTGCCTTCTCCGAGGGAAGCTCCTGCATTATTTTTCAATTAGGATATGCAGTTGTTCCACCATCACACCTTAGTAAAAAGGCTGTTCTTGCTCCACTTCTCTGCAATGGCAGTTTTAATAATTAGAGGTTCACATGCGAGTGGATCTTTTATGACATTCTATTCAGTTCTATTGGTCTATTTGCTTATATTGACATATACAACACAAATTTTTAATTACTGCAGTGTTTTTTCCTCTGGAACTCTGCCTTCAGTTGGGTATATCTTTCCCTTTCTCTTTTGTCTTTTGCTTCTTTTCTTTCCTCAGATATTTGTAAGGCTTCCTCAGGCAACCACTTTGCCTTTTTGCATTGCTTTTACCTTGGGATGATTTTGATTACTGACTTCTGCACAATGTTATGAACCTCCGTCCATAGTTTTTCAGGCACTCTATCAGATCTAATCCTTTGAATCTGTTTGTCACCTCCATTGTATAAGGGATTTCATTTAGGTCATACCTGAATGGCATAGTTATTTTCCATACTTTCTTCCATTAAACCTGAATTTTGGGATAAGGGGCTCATGATCTGAGCCATATTCACCTCCAGGACTTGTTTTTACTGATTATATAGAGCTTCTCTATCTTTGCCTTCAAAGAACATAAACAATCTGATTTCGGTATTAACCATCTGGTGAGGTCCATGTGTATAGTCGTCTATTGCATTGTTGGGAAACAACGGTGGCTATGGCCAGTGCATTCTATTGGCAAACTCTGTTAGCCTTCACTCTGCTTCATTTTGTAATCCAAGGCCAAACTTGCTTATTACTCCAGCTATCTCTTGATTTCCTACTTTTGCATTCCAGTCCCCTATGATGAAAAGGGCATCTTTTTTAGCTGTTAGTTCTAGAAGGTCTTATAGCTCTTCATAGAATCTGTCAGCTTTAGCTTCTTTGGCATTAGTTGTTGGGGCATAAACTTGGATTACTATGATGTTGAATGGTTTGCCTTGGAAATGAACCAAGATCATTCTGTTGTTTTTGAGACTGCACCCAAGGACTGTATTTCAGACTCTTTGGGGGGCTACTCCATTTCTTTTAAGGTATTCTTGCCCACAGTAGTAGATATAATGGTCATCTGAATTAAATTTGCCCATTCCTGTACATTTTAGTTCACTGATTCCTAAAGATGTCGATGTTCATTCTTGCCATCTCTGGCTTGACCACATTAATTTACCTTGATTCATGGACCTAACATTCAAGGATCCTATGCAATATTGCTCTTTACAGCATCAGACTTCACTTTTACACTAGACAGGAAAAGATATACCCAACTGAATGCAGAGTTCCAGAGAATAGCAAGAAGAAATAAGAAGGGCTTCTTAAATGAACAATGTAAAGAAATAGAGGAAAACAATCAAATGGGAAAAACTGGAGATCTCTTCCAGAAAACTGGAGATATAAAGGGAACATTTCATGCAACAATTGGCACAATAAAGGACAGAAACCATAAGGACCAAACAGAAGCAGAAGATATTAAGAACAGGTGGCAAGAATACACAGAAGAACTATATAAGAAAGGTCTTAATGACTCAGATATCCACAATATTCTGTCCCTCACCTAGACCTGGACATACTGGAGTGTGAAGTCAAATGGGCCTTAGGAAGAATTGTTACCAACAAAGCTAGTGGAGGTGATGGAATTCCAGCTGAGCTATTTCAAATCCTAAAATATGATGTTGTTAAAATGCCGCACTCAATACATCAGCAAATTTGTAAAACTTATCAGTGGCCACGGGACTGGAAAAGGTCGTTTACATTCCAATCCCAAAGAAAGGCAATGTCAAAGAATGTTCAATCTAAGGCATAATTGCACTCATTTCACATGCTAGCAAGGTAATGCTCAAAATCCTTTAAGCTAGGCTTCAGAAGTATGTGAACTGAGAACTTCCAGATGTATAAGCTGGATTTAGAAAAGGAGAGGAACCAGATATCAAATTGAATCATGGAGAAAGCAAGAGAATTCTAGAAAAACATCTATTTCTGATTCACTGACTATGTGAAAGCCTTTGTGTGGATCACAGCAAACTGTGGAAAGTTCTTAAGGAAATGGGAATACCAGACCACTTTACCCGCCTCCTGAGAAACCAGTATGTGGGTCAAAAAGCAACAGTTAGAGCCAGACATGGAACAACATACTGGTTCAAAATTGGGAAAGGAGTCTGTCAAGGCTAGATATTGTTACCCTGCTTATTTAACTTACATGCAGAGTTCAGTTCAGTTCAGTCGCTCAGTCGTGTCCAACTCTTTGCGACCCCATGAATCGCAGCACGCCAGGCCTCCCTGTTCATCACCATCTCTCGGAGGTCACTCAGACTCACGTCCATCGAGTCCGTGACGCCATCCAGCCATCTCATCCTCGGTCGTCCCCTTCTCCTCCTACCCCCAATCCCTCCCAGCATCAGAGTCTTTTCCAATGAGTCAACTCTTCGCATGAGGTGGCCAAAGTACTGGAGTTTCAGCTTTAGCATCATTCCTTCCAAAGAAATCCCAGGGCTGATCTCCTTCAGAATGGACTGGTTAAAATAAAGTCTGACACTGTTTCCACTGTTTCCCCATCTATTTCCCATGAAGTGATGGGACCAGATGCCATGATCTTAGTTTTCTGAATGTTGAGCTTTAAGCCAACTTTTTCACTCTCCTCTTTCACTTTCACATCATGTGAAATGTTGGGCTGGATGACTCACAAACTGGAATCAAGATGGCCGGGAAAAATATCAGCAACCTCAGGTATGCAGATGATACCACTGTAATGGCAGAAATTGAAGAGGAACCAAAAAGCCTCTTGCTGAGAGTGAAAGAGGAGAGTGAAAAAGCTGGCTTAAAACTCAACACTCAATAAACTAAGATCATGGCATCTTGTCCCATCACTTCATGGCAAATAGAAGGGGGAAAAGCATAAACAATGACAGATTTTATTTTCTTGAGCTCCAAAATCACTGCAACAGTGACTGCAGCTACGAAATTAAAAGACACTTGCTCCTTTGAAGGAAAGTTATGAAAAATGCAGATAGCATATTACAAATCAGAGACATTACTTTAAGAGTCAGATATGACTGAGAACCCTTTCATTTTTTTCACTTTGTCGACAAAAGTGCATATACTCAAAGCTATGGTTTTTCCAGTAGTCATGTATGGATGTGAGAGTTAGACCATAAAGAAGGCTGAGTGCTGAAGAATTGATATTTTTGAACTGTGGTGCTGGAGAAGACTCTTGAGAGTCCCTTGGACTGCAAGGAGATCAAACCAGTCAATCTTTAAGGAAATCAATCTTGAATATTAATTGGAAGGACTGATGCTGAAGCTCCAATACTTTGACCACCTGATATGAAGAGCCAACTCACTGGAAAAGACCGCCATGCTGGGAAACACTGAAGGCAAAAGAAGGTGGTGTCAGGGGATAAGATATTTGGATGGCATCACCGAATCAAGGGACATGAATTTGAGCAAACTCTGGGAGACAGAGAACAGAGTAGCCTGGAATGCTGCAGTCCATAGCGTTTCAAAGAGTTGGACATGAGTTGGGGACTGAACAACATCAAAAATTCTAATGTAGATCTAAGAGAGAGAAGTAGTTATGAAATTGTATCCACAATAAGCAAGATTGCCATGGTTGGATAAAGCAGAGTCTGAAACCTGAGCAGGGCCCTCCTCCCCAGAGTTCAGTTGGGAGACTACAACCATGCATTTTCTTTCGGTTGAATAAGATGAGTCAGAAGAGGAGTGGTAGTGAGTTTTGGACCATCCATACCCTGGCATTTTGGAAACTGAGACAAATGGAAATGAACAAAAATGCTACCTCCAAACATTGGGAGGTTCTATACAGCCCGAGTTTTTTCCCACTTGTTAAGGAAGATGGCCATCCAGCAGCAGCCTGAAAACGTGAAGATAGACACTTAGTGAGCACCTCCTTGTTTTCTAGATGCTATCCACTGCCTCCCTGGATTCCTGAGTTCTTGCAGCCATAAGGCAGACATCTGTTCAGTGGTCTGTTGCCACCAGATACTCTCTTGGGTAGACAGTTGGCCCCTGGTGTGTAAACATTTTACAGACTCGGTGGAGATAATCATTGCAAATAGTGCAGATTGAGAGTTTGGGATTGACATGTCCATGCGTGCTCAGTCACGTCCGAACTTTGTGACCCCATGGACAGCCCATGAGGCTCCTCTGTTGATGGGATTTTCAAGGCAAGAATACTGGAGAGGATTGCTATGCCCTGCTCCAAGGGACCTTCTCGACCCAGGGACTGAACCTGCCTCTTCCATCTCCTGCACTGGCAGGAGGATTCTTTACCACTGAGCTATCTGATTGACATGTACACGTTGCTATATTTAAATAGATCACCAATAAGGACCTACTGTAAAAAAATTTTTTTTAATGATTGGAGTTGATGTGTGATGTCCAACTTATGGGCCTTTTCACGTGGCACAGTGGTAAAGAACCCGCCTGCCAATGTAGGAGACCCAAGAGACTTGGGTTCAAACCCTGGGTCACAAAGATCCCCTGGAGAAGGAAATGGCAACTCACTCCAGTATTCTTGCCTGGACAATCCTCATGGACAGGCTCCCATTGAGCCTGGTGGGCTACAGTCTATTGGGTCGTAAAGAGTTGGGCATGACTTCATGACAGAATAACAAAAATAAGTGTTTTTTTTGAAGTAATTCTTATTATCTAGTAGAGTACATCCTCATATTTGTTTCTGTATCAAGAGGAAACTGACACTTCTTGGCCATTTGAAAATTTTTATTATGCATATATATATGAGGCATGGGTATTTTATTTAGTAATTTACAAGTTGTATTTTGTTTAATTTCATGGTGACATGTTTGCTACTGCAGAAGCAAAATGTATGTTTATATACTGACTTTATACTCACCAGCTTTTAAAACTAATTTTATTGATTTCATAGGTCATTCTTACTTGTTGTTTTCATAGATATCCTTTACTTGCTTGGTAGCATAACTTCTTTTATCATGAATGAAAGAAAAAATAAATCTTACAAAACACTATTATGTATTAATTTAGATGTGATTTTTCTCTCATTTAGTCTATCCACGAGATATGCCAGCCATGGATTTATCCTCTGTCAGATCGATTCCTTACTCTTCTGCTCTGCTCTTTAGTGTAAAATGCCTGACTCCCATTTCTCATCCTCTGTGCTGTCCAACACCTGGATGCCAGCTCAGATAAACAAGGAGTGACAGCTAGAGATTATAGAGTCCAGGAGGATCAACATGCCCAGAATTCGTCACCTTCTTCCTCTCTGAAGCAGGTGGTTTCCATTTGATGGCTACCTAATGTCCATGGCTCCAATTTCCCTCAGTAACAATGCCTTTCCTCTTTGTTTCTCTAGCCTAGAAACAGGAGTGCTTATTTCAAGTTGTATTATTTTGCTCAGCTCTCTCCAACAAGCTTTTGAAATAACCAATCTCCTACACTAAATTCTCCCATTTATTTTTTCATGTGAAAGCCTTCTTTTAGTCCTAAGAAAAACGTAACTCTATTACATATGTGTATATATACCAACACACACATAAAAAATTTTGGCAGGCTCCTCTGTCCATGGAATTCTCCAGGCAAGAATACTGGAGTGGGTTGCCATTCCCTTCTCCAGGGGAACTTTCTGACCCAGGAATTGAACCCAGGTCTCCTGCTGTAGGCAGATTCTTTACTGTCTGAGCCATCAGGGAAGCCCATATTCGAAAACACTAACAATATAAGGGAGAGATTTATCCAAGATTTAAAAATTTTGAGCACTACACATGAAGCTCTACAGTACAGCCTGTGAGAAACAGTTCAAGTGGTACTTGGATATTATAGCCTTAAACATATCTATCAAAAAATATTTAAAACCTCTAAAATATTTAAAACCTTCTAATTCAAGAGCTATAGAAACAATAGTACATTACACTCAAATAATTAGAAGGTAGGAATTGATGAAGATAAATGCAGAAGTGATGAATTAGAAGACAGCAGAACAAACTAATGAAAGCCAGTTCTTTGAAATTATTTCTGTAACACTTCCTGTAGGTATTATCAATTACAAAAGAAAGAAGCATATAAGTGCTATTAGTCAATAGAATTCTATAAGATATACCTACAGGAGAGATTTGGGGCTTCCTGGGTGGTGCAGTGGTAAAGAATCTGCCTGCCAATGCAGGAGACACAAGCGACACAGATTCGATCCCTGGGTTGGGAATATTCCCTGGAGGAGGAAATGGCAACCCACTTCAATAGTCTTGCCTGGGAAATCTCATGAGCAGAGGAGCCTGGCAAAGAGTCGTTGTGAGGGTTGCAGAGAGTTGGGCACTACTGAACACGCATGCACTACCACAGGAGAGGTTTAAAGGCTATGATAGAACACTATAAATGCTTTTCAGGATAACAAATGGTGGATATGGAAAAAAATTCTTTCTAAAGAATTTTCTAGCTAATAATCACAAAAGAATCCTAGAATTACCATTCTGCAGCCCCTAATGGATTAATGGTTGAGGGTAATGATCCTCAGTGACTGGCAACATCACCACAAAGGAGATAACAGACACAATGTGTTCCCTAATGGAAACGCACAGTGTCACCTTAGGATTAGGTTATTTACTAGTAATTAAACCTTCATCTTCAAGCTTTTTCCTATTACAACTGAAGATTGTTGATGGTGAGTACCAGATATGTTGGGTTTGTTATTCTATTCTCTGTACTCCTATAAGTCTGAGAATTTTAATAACATGATTTTATTATAAGTAGCATGTCTTTAAATTTAAAAATACAATTGAAATGAAAGGTTTTTTAGCAAAATATAAGTGACTAAATAAAGAAACAGAAAATTAATCTAAGAATAAAAACTAAAGTTGTAGTGAAAACCACAGTATCCTCAAAATGTTCCTGGAAGCCTCTTACACTAAATGAAAGAGAAATGAACTGTTGCAAACCATACCAAAAAATGGGAAATGACTCATCCACTCTAATGGGCTAGTGCTCCTTGATACAAAGACAAGGTAAGCCTACCCTGAAGAAAGAACACTTGAGTCAAGCTCACTCATATAGAGATGAGTCTTAAATAACCTCATAGCACATGCAAAGTAGTGGTGTACTAATAAAAAAAACAGACACTGTCAAAGAAATGCAAAGGATACCACATTAGAAAACATGAATTGGAAGTCACTATACTAACAGATAAAGGAGAAAAAAAGCCTATGCTCATGTGCAGGGGTGAAGAAAACGCTTTGATAAAAAAAAAAAAAAAAACAGCATAAATTGATGGCAATAACTTTGAGAAAGCTTATAAGAATGGAATATCCATTATCATCAAGTCATCAGCAAATATACATAAATGTGAAATATTAGAAGCATTCCAAATAAAGTCTGGAAAAATACACAGAGGTATGGTACCACAATACGAATAATGAAAAGAAACATAATAATAATACAAATATGGGCTTCCCTGGTGATTCCATGGTAAAGAATCCACCTGCCAATGAAGGAGACATGGGTTTGATCCCTGGTCCAGGAAGATCCCACATGCCACTGGACAACTAAGCCCAAGTGCCACAACCATTGAGCCTGTACTCCAGAGCCTGGGAACCGCAAATATTGAGCCGACATTCTGCAGCTACTAAAGCCCAAGCGCCCTAGAGCCCGTGCTCCACAAAAGAGAAGCCACCACAATGAGGAACTCCTGCACTGCAACTAGAGAGGAGCCCCACTCGCCGCAACTAGAGAAAAGCCCGCACAGCAACAAAGACCCAGCACGGTCAAAATTAAATAAATAATAAATGAAATCGTTAAAAAAATATAATACCAGGATGATTTTATAAGTAAAATGCCTAAACTAATAGGCAAACACAATATTCCAATATATAAGGAGCATAAAAACTCTAGCATATTGAAAATCATACAGCAAAATCAGCAGCCTGGTCACACAAAATTGATAGCTAATCAATACCATTCACAGCAGCAACAATATCTAAAATGTACTTAAAATTAAGTGCTTCCCTGGTGGCTCAGTGAATCCACCTGCCAACGCAGGAGACACAGGTTCGGTATCTGGGTCAGGAAGATCCCCTGGAGAAGGAAATGGCAACCCACTGCAGCGTGCTTGCCTGGAAAACTTCATGGACAGAGGGGCCTGGAGGACTACAGTCCATGGGGTCACAAAAGAGCCAGACATGTAGTGACTGACCAACAACAACCGAAAATGAAAACTAATAAAATTGTACAAGATCTTTATGGAAGTAACTACAAATATTTACTGATAGAGTTAGAGAAAAAATGTCCTAAATAGAGCACTATAATATTTTTATTCAGGGGAACAGAATACTGCAAAGATATCAGTTCTCCTTAACTTATTTACAGTTGTAGTGCTGTACATGTAGCTTCCAAGGTGACAACCAAACTCAGGGTGCTATCTCCTGTGCCTCAAATCAACCCTGGAAAAACTCAAGAAGGAATAAACCAAATGATATCAACAATAACAGTGAAACAATAGTGAGCGACCTCAGAGGATAATAAGTTTGTACTGTCAAGTGTTTGTGTGAGGGCAGGTAAGAGAGGTCTAGGGAAGACAAGAATCAGTTGAAGGAAAGGTTTTAAAGTTTAGCCCTTGTATCTTCTGTTGTGTCCTGAGTAAACGAATTTCTACTGCCTCACAGCACTTAAGGGAACTTCAGGCAGCATCTCGCAGCCCGCATGCCGGGACTATTGGGTTATGCCAGGACAACGGGGTAATGTCAGGACAGCGCCAAAGGTTGGTTTGTTGAGACAATATGAGTCCAGAGATTGTCCTAATAACCACCTGAACCTTCTTTCATTGGTGAGGATGGGGCTTTTTTTAATGGTTACCTTAAAAATACTATAAAGCATGAATCAGAATAGTAAGAACACTTGAGCTCTACTCTTTCAGCAAATTTCAAATATATAATACATTATAACTAACTGCTGTCACCATGCTGTACAGTTGGTTTCCAGAACTTATTCATCTTACGACTGAAAGTTGTACCCTTGATCAATATATCCCTACTCACTAACCCCTCAGCCTCTGGTAAGCACTGTTTTATTCTCTATTATTAGGAATTCAACTTTGTTTTTTAGATTCTACATATAAGTTAGATCATTAATACTTGTCTCTCTGTGTCTGACATTTACTTAGCATAAAGTCCTCCTAGGATCATTCACCTAGTTAAAAATGATGGGAGTTCTCAACATACACAAAAATATCGTAACTATGGGAGGATATAAGTTATGTAGTTAGATCCTGGCACTAATTTCACAATGTATGCAAATATCAAAAACACTGTGCAAAATATATATAGAAAACAATATACGTTTGTCAAAATATAAAGAAAAATACCAAAATAGAATAGCAAGTAACACAGTAATTGCACACAAGGACAAAATTTCATTTCAGAAAATTTCATTAATGATACTGATATCAGTGAAGAGAGAACCCACAGATAGCTGTCAGCCTAGGGAGTTGCCTCTGTTTCTTCATGGGTTCTTGAGGACCCTGGTGCAGTTAGGGGTCTGAGTTAGCAAAGGAAAGGATTCCGGGATTCCTAGAACTCGATGCAAGTTCCCTAACTGGGAACATTGAAACCCACAGATTTCTCACCTCCTGCAGGAATTTCCAGGAAGTCTCAGGTATAAGTGTCCAGGTAAGATGTACATGCACTTCACACCAGGGGTCTCAGGAGTTGATGTCTTCGATGTGAGGCCTTAGCCTCAGGTCAGCAGATGGGATGTAGCCCAGCACCTACACGGGTCAAGGAAAATATGGAAAGAGAACAGAGCACCACTCACCACAGAAGAGGGAACCCAAGAGAGCCCTCACTGTTGGTCTCAGGGGCTCCAGGAGGCCTGTTAGGTTAGGGCTCACAAATACTTCCTGCCGGGTGTGCAGACAGAAGTGAGTACGAAGGGATGAGGCCAGTTGACTGAGCTCAGCACAGGGACCCCTTAAGAGTCAATGAAAGGACCACATCCTCATCCAGTGGGAAGCTCCCCAGAACCGACCCCCCCACCCAGGCCCCACCCTTATTGTCCTCCTGGAGCCCAGATGCACATGATAGGAAGTGATATCCCCCTAATCACACTGGGGGTACTATGCCATCTTTGACAGTACTGCTATCTCTGGGAGCTGCTGTAGATGGTGACCAGAGGGAGGAGGTCCAAGTTTCAATCAGGTGTAAAGGTGTGAGGTGATGTGAGTTACCAGTGTGGGGACTCACCCTGGAACCCACAATCCATTTTCCCTCCAAGAAAGGGGGCCACACAGCCCTGGCCAAGCCTGCTCTTGGCCCAGAGGCTCGGGCCTGGCTCTTAGGCCCCACGTCCATCCACTTCACACGTGGGGTCTCTGGAAGAAATGCCTGGGTCCAGGGCTGGTGGATCTGGGTTCAGGGTTGGTGAACCCTGGCTCTGTTCAGTAGAGGGAAACTTTGGGATTGAGTGGAGTAAAGGAGGGAACCTCAGGGGGACTGAGGGTCTCCATAATCCAGAATGGTGGCCACTCATAACCCCCCCATGCACAACGACTTGGCCAAGGAGCATCAGGGCAGTATCCGGGCAGCTCTACAAGCTGACGGGCTCCCTGACTGTGATCCAGGACGCGGGACACTTGGGAAAGTGGGGACCTCATTCCGAAGGGCTGGCAGCCCATCAGCAGAGGGAGGATGTCAGGGCTCCGGAGGAGTGACATCCACCGCATCACACGGCCGACTCAGGACCCTCCCCTGTGGCCAGCACTTCCTCCCAGCCAAACACGGGGATGGTTTGGTGGTCTGTGAGGGGAGGTTGCAGCTTGGTTGTGAAGGGGCAGCCTGGAGACAGCAGAAGGGCGGGTCCCGGCTCCCTTCATTGGGGGCCTGAACATTCCCTCCTCTCATTGTCTGGGTGACAGGGAAGGTGGCAGTGTCAACTTCAAAGCAAGAGAGGGAACAGGGTGGGTGGGTTTGGGGGCGGGGGGATATGAGGGAGTCTTGCCCCAGTTTTCATCATGACTCTGAAATGTGAACTGAAAGCACCTGCCTCCCCTGCCAGCCCCCACAGGCCTCCCTCTAACGCCCAGGCAGGGCTGTCTGGCTGTGCCTCAGTGATCACTCTCACTTCCTACTCAGCGGTCTCAAGGGAGGGGCTCACCAGGAGAACACGAGACTTGTGGGTCCTAGAGCACTGGCCTCAAGGACCCCTCAGAGGCAGCTTGGGTTCAAGGCAGGGAGGACTCTCCTCACTGAAGTTGCTCACATCTGCTTGTCCTTCCTCTAGGGACCCTCCTTCCTGCCACCCTGCCCGCATGCACCTGTGATTCATAACCTGTGTCAGCATGCCTCAGAGGCACAAGAACAAGTACCATGCCCGTATGAAATACCACCAGGTTCAGGGGGACACTCAGTGTCCCCAGAAGGCCCAGACCAGTGCTGCTGGAGCCCCCAAAGAGGAGTGCCCCTCCTCCCCCTCGTCTGTCCCTCAGGGTTCTCCCCTGAGCTCCCCTGCTACTGGAGATCACCAGGAGCCTCAGGTTGGCCTCAAGGACCCCTCAGAGGCAGCTTGGGTTCAAGGCAGGGAGGACTCTCCTCACTGAAGTTGCTCACATCTGCTTATCCCTCCACTAGGTGCCCTCCTTGCCTGCCACCCTGCCCGCATGCACCTGTGATTCCTAACCTGTGTCACCATGCCTCAGAGGCACAAGAACAAGTACCATGCCCGTATGAAATACCATCAGGTTCAGGGGGACACTCAGTGTCCCCAGAAGGCCCAGACCAGTGCTGCTGAAGCCCCTAAAGAGGAGTGCCCCTCCTCCCCCTCGTCTGACCCTCAGGGTACTTCCTGAGCTCCCCTGCTACTGGAGATGACCAGGAGCCTCAGGGAGCCATGGCCCCTAGCTGTCCTGATGCAGGGCCTTCCTGCGCAGGATCTGATGAAGGTGCCCAGGGCCCAGAGGAGGAAAGTGCAGGTGCCTCCCNCTCCTCCCCCTCGTCTGACCCTCAGGGTACTCCCTGAGCTCCCCTGCTACTGGAGATGACCAGGAGCCTCAGGGAGCCATGGCCCCTAGCTGTCCTGATGCAGGGCCTTCCTGCGCAGGATCTGATGAAGGTGCCCAGGGCCCAGAGGAGGAAAGTGCAGGTGCCTCCCAGGCAGCCCCTGACATTTAGAGCCCTCGCAAAGATCCTCTGACCAGGAAGGCCAGCATGCTGGTGGAGTTCCTGCTAGAGATATACACCAAGAAGGAGCCCACCTCGCAGCACGCCCTGCTGAAGGTCATTGGCAGGAAGTATAGGCAGCACTTCCCTGAGGTCCTCAGGAGAGCCTCTAAGTACATGGAGCTGGTATTTGGCCTGGAGCTGACGGAAGTCGACCGTAGCAAGATCATCTATGCCCTCATCTACAAGCTCAACCTCGGCAGTGATGAAAGTCTGAGTGATGAGGGGGAGTCTGCCCAAGTCCAGTTTCCTCATGGTGTTCCTGGGTAATATTTTTATGAAGGGTAACCGCACCACCAAGGAGGAGGTCTGGGAATACCTCAGTGAGTTGGGGGTCTATACTGGGAGGAGGCACTGGATCTTTGGGGAGCCCAGAAGGCTCATCACCAAAGATCTGGTGCAGAAGTGAGGAGTGCCCCTCCTCCCCCTCCTCTGTCCCTCAGGCTTCTCCCCCGAGCTCCCCTGCTACTGGAGATGACCAGGAGCATCAGAGAGCCATGGCCCCTAGCTGTCCTGATGCAGGGCCTTCCCGCACAGGATCTGATGAAGGTGCCCAGGGCCCAGAGGAGGAAAGTGCAGGTGCCTCCCAGGCAGCCCCTGTCACTCAGAGCCCTCGCAAAGATCCTCTGACCAGAACAGCCAGCATGCTGGTGGAGTTCCTGCTAGAGATATACACCAAGAAGGAGCCCACCTCGCAGCACGCCCTGCTGAAGGTCATTGGCAGGAAGTATAGGCAGCACTTCCCTGAGATCCTCAGGAGAGCCTCTAAGCACATGGAGCTGGTATTTGGCCTGGAGCTGATGGAAGTTGACCGTAGAAGGAACATCTACACCCTCATCAACAAGCTCAACCTCAGGGGCAATGAAGGTCTGAGTGATGAGGGGGGTTGCCCAACTCCGGTTTCCTCATGGTGCTCCTGGGCATTATCTTAGGGTAACCGCACCACTGGGGAGGAGGTCTGGGAATTCCTCAGTGTGTTGGAGGTCTATATACTGGGAGGAGGCACTGGATCCTTGGAGAGCCCAGAAGGCTCATCACCAAAGATCTGGTGCAGAAGAAGTACCTGAAGTACCAACAGGCGCCAATGGCGATCCTCCCCACTACAAATTCCTGTGGGGCCCGAGAGCTTGTGTTGAGACCAGTAAGATGAAGGTGTTGCAGGTGCTGGCCAAGATCCACAATACGGTCCCGACTTCCTTCCCAGACCTCTATGACGAGGCTCTGAGAGATCAGGCAGAGAGAGCAGGGCTGAGAGGCACGACCAAGGCTCCAACCATGGCTGAAGCCAGTGCCCCTTCCAGGGCCAAGTCCTACAGCTCCTCCCACATCTCGGGAAGGAGGCCCGGACACTTTCTTCCCTTCTGTGTTGGAACAGAGCTGTCAAGCTCCTAAATAGTAGAGAGTAGTAGGGTGAAGGGAACAAAACTTGTATGTTCTTTACAGTTTTATGTAGTAAGGGAGTTTAGGTACAACTCACTTTACCAAAACATATGTCTTTTTTCCTTTATCCGTAGGAGAAATATCTAGTGAAAGCTGATTTAAATTAGATTAAAGAGATGAGGGAGGAGTTTAGTATTTACAAATGTTAATTACTTTTCATAAGGTTTATTGTGCTTCAGAATACAAATGTATTAATCCTATAAATCACATTGTTTGTTCTTTTAAAGTTTTGAAAGCCACAGGTTGGGTATATGTAAAACACATTGAAGTATTGAATATGTTGTTCACCATCTACACAAGGTGAGATGACAATGGAACAGAATTTTCTCAAAGAGTAGTCAAACTCCTAGATAGTGCAGGTTAGTAGGGGTCGAGCAAACCAAGTTTAGATCTCTATTTTCTTCCTGATTTAAACTAGTAACTTCTGCATATTATTTATTTCATTTTTATCCAATATTTTAACTTATAACAGATTGTTTTTCTTCAGAATACTGATTTGGTAATGATATTCCAGTATTATTTACTGCTGTTTTAGGATTTTTAAAGTTACAGTTTTGGTAGATGTAAAAGAAATTCATGAACTATCTGTATTGTCTTTATAATCTGGAAGTAGGTAATAGGTCACTGAAAGAGAGATTTTCATAGTAATGTGAAAAGCGACCACAGAAAATATTGAGAAACCAAAAAACAATTAGGCAAATATAAAGGAAAAAGCTTTTAATTTGTAGTTTACCTTATTTCCTCTAATCATATTTTGGTAAAATAAAATATCCTTTGCCTTAATTTAGCTCATTTAAGAGTATTTATTTCTTTTGTCCCAGTGCACTGCATAGTCTCTGCTATCTACTGGATAAAAATAACCTCAGATAGGAAGGTGGCATTTTGGAGGTTCATAATAATCATGACTTCCATTAAATTAAAGACCAGTGTTTCTTAGTCAGTATGACTGCTTTATATGTAGTACATGCATTCCAGCATTCATGCAGGATACGATTTAGCAGACTCCATTTATAGATGGATAACTTGCAATTTTCTTAAGTTCACAAGACTGATAAAGTGACCTTCATCAGACAAGTCCCCTGATGTGCACTAGTCCAGAGTCCTTCCCTTTCCTTGCAAGAGCAAGAACTGAGGAAATCTCTTTTCACCTGTGACATATTTGGTACCATGACTAGGATTGCTGCCATGGTGAACTCCAGTGGTCTTGCCCAAACTGCTGGCTGGAGACCCCTGATTTTTGCTCTCTCTCTCCCATGGAAACCTGCTTGCTGGCACATCTGCTTTGTTCTCTTTCCATGACCCATAGGGCAAGATCTGGGTCAGCTCACTGTGTCATGGCTCCCTTCAATTAAGAGCTGCAAGGAGGACGCCCAGGCTGAGCATACCCAAAGAATGCTTGGGTGGCAGTTGACACTGTCCTTGGGCCTGGTGGACACAGAATTCCCAATGGTGAAGACGCCCACTGAGGCCAAGACTTTTCCCCTCGAAGTCTTTGTCATTTCCTCTATGGTTCTATCCATTTTGAGGTGAGAAGTGTAACCGAGAAGACTGCATGACGTTCAAATTAAGATCGAACAAATAATCAGGGACTTGATTGGGTGAGTTTCTTCTCTGCAAATCCTCGAGCCCAATTCCCTCCCTACACATTCTTAATCCCAGTATTGTTCCGGGACCAGAACTGCATCAGGGGCCAAAACTGGGGGACTCTGCATCCTTCTCTATAGATTTTTGGCCTACCTTGCCACACCCCGACCTTACACTGTGGGACATCCCTCCCCTTCTCGGGGGTCTCAATCAGACTTTATCAACCCTAAAGCACAGGCAGTAAGCGAGCACCTTTCTCAGCAGGCTTAGGACTCTCTGCCTAGGAGACAGTCCACTTCTGCTAAGACCCATAATCAGGAACTTCAACCTCCCCCACTTCATAGCTCTACAACTTCCCTCGTGTGTCTCAAGCAGACTTTATCAACCCCAGAGCAGAGGCAGTAAGCGAGCACCTTTCTCAGCAGGCTTAGGACTCTCTGCCTAGGAGACAGTCCACTTCTCCCAAGACTCACAATCAGGAACTCCAACCTCCCCCACTTCATAGCTCTACACCTTCCCTGATATCCTTGGTTTCTCTTCTATCCTGCTCTCCAGACTTCTCAGACTGTCTCTTGATCCTTGAGCCTCCTTGCTGGTTAGGTGTTGTTTCTTTCATTCTATAAAGTAATGTGGTTAGTCGCTAAGTCATGTCCAACCCTTTGTGGCCCCTTGGACTGAAGCCCACCTGGATCCTCTGTCCACGGGATTTCCCAGGCAACAATACTTGAGTGGATTACCATTTCCTTCCTTAGTGTGCCTTTCCAATCCTGTGATTGAACCCACATCTCCTGCATTGCAGGTGGATTCTTAGTAAGGAGCCACTTCAGGAGTCCAGAGAGGAGCCCTCTCCAATATCACAACGAGAATACCCTGAGGGGAACTTTTGCCCAGTATTGTTATCACTGCCTTGTGGTACTCCAGTCCTACCGTTCGGCTCTGTATCTTGTTCTTTTACTTCAGTGATAACGGTAAACTTTTTAGTTGGCTCAGAGCCTAGGTCTTGTCCCTCCCGCTCTGAAGATTTTAGGCCCTTGGATGCTGGTCATTTTTCGTCCCACTGGCTTCTGTTCCTTTTCGAGACTAACCCAAGGGGCCTCCTCAGGCTCACCGATCAGGTAGATTTCAGGTGCTCACAGGCAACCCATTGTTGACACTGGGAGTGCACCAGAACAAATAATTCCCATTGGCCCCTGTCTTGTGACATCCTAATCCAAAAATGGGAGTGGGGGCTGAAGTCCCATGCATCCAAATGTTCATGGCCCTATTCCAAAATCCATGTCTAAGGAACTCCTTTTAACTCCTGTGAAAGCACTCACACCCCTTTCAAAGTGCCTCCTTGTCCACCAGGAGACCGATGTTTTATATGATCAGCTTATTAGTCCACTTTCCCAAGAACCACGACCAGGAACTGCTACCTCCCCAGTTCGGAGGTGGGGACAGTCCGCCAGACCATCCTCCTCTAATGTACCATCTAGGCAGCTGGAGACCCAAGACTCCCGAAAATCAACTCATGGATTTTGCCTTTGGCATACTCAGTGATAGAGGTAGGGTTGAGGAGGCAAAAAGGATTCAGGGACAACAGCAAAAAGCATCATTACACAAAGTGACAGCTCAAACCCCTCCACCACCTTAGGGCTACTCTCCCTTAACAAAGCCAACAGCAGGGACAGAATCTAGGAAGCCTGGATCAGAGCCACTGTCTTATGCAGAAAGGACGGATCTTCGTACAGCCAGGAGGGTGACTGGAAGGATGAATGCTCCCTGTTTGGGAAAAGTCCACCAGTACCCTACCCGACAGACGTACAAGTGAGAGGGCCTCCAGAAGCAAGACCGCAGTCCCTCCAGTCCTATAGGAGACTTGAGACTGCCAAACCAAGCTAGCTGAGGGGACTGAAGACTGATCAGGCCTGGGAACCATCGTGGCTCCCAAAGGACACCTACTCATTTTCCCAGAGGAGCCTCAGGTAACCCTCGATTTAGCAGGGAGGACAGTTATTTTATATGTGGGGCAGCTCCCCAGTGCTGATTTCCCCCTCGGCCCTCCAATCCTCTGTGATAATGGAGATGGAAGGAAGGTCCCAAACCAAGTGACCTGCCCCTCCTTTAGTCCTTGCTAGGAAAGTTTACCTTTGATCATCAGTTTCTGATCATGTATGACTGCCCCTTCCTCTTCTTGGGAAGAAACTTGCTCACTAAATTCCAGACAAGAGTCCAAGCTGGAGACCCTCATTTAGAAGACATCCAGCAAGAGAAACGATTGTTCTCTGTTGGGGGAACCTGCCTCCATATTACAGGGACAGAATAGCATAGGATACAGGTAGCTGTCCCAGGTGACTCGGTGGAAAAGTATGCACTTGCAATGTGGGAGATGAAGGTTCAATCCCTGGGTGTGGAACATCCCCTGCAGGAGGAAATGGCTACCCATTCCAGTATTCCTGCCTGGAGATTCCCATGGACAGAGAGCCTGGAGTGCTGCAGTTCACGAGCTTGCAGAGTCAGACATGAAGGAGGGCCTGAGCACAGACAGACAGAGAGACGGGTAGCTGTAGAAGTCTAGTAGGGACCTAGAGATAGAGAAACCTAGGAACCTTTGGGAGACCAGTATAAGTTACTGATCGCTCAAGAAATGTATCAGAAGGTCATGAAAGGTAGCAGGCTTGCTTAAATATAAAGCCGTAAATGAAACATGACATATCCTCCAGTCTCATAGGTAAAAGAAGAATGTCACCATCCTTCTACTGATTTGAAGAAGTACTATGATAATCCGAGCTTGATCTCATAGGGTCAGTCACTCTCCTGCCCCAAATGAAGTAGGAGTGAGTTATGTAAGCCGGACCTCTATTCAAAGAAGGCAGTCTTTCCCCCTTGTTCACTTTCCTTTGGTTATAAAATGCAGCCCACTTAATCCTCAAGGCAGAGCTCCATTACCTGCCTGCTTGCATTTCTTACAAGTGTCCTATATTAATAAATCTATTTCTTATCTAACACTTTGCCTTTCTGAATTCCTTCTGTGCTGAGATACAAAGAACCTGAGCCTCAGTAAGTCCAGGCACTAGGTGAGTGATTCTAAATAAAATACCATGCTTCAGGTCCCAAACAGGATTTTGGCTGGATTCAAGTCCCGGCCAGGTGGGTTTCAGTCCCAGCCATGTGGGCTCAAGTCCCAGCCTGAGGTGAATATTTTCAAACAGAGGAGGTCTCCAAGAAACCCTGTCCAAATTTTTCAACTTTGGCCTATTAAACTGGTTCACAGTGCTAGAACTAAAGTCACTTTCTTCTGCATTTCTGTGCACCTAGTCTCCCAGTATCTTTCCCTTTGTGTGTACAAATCCAGACACTGTATGCCACGAATGCCTCCACTTTGTGTGCTTATAAAGTTCAACCAACAGTGCCTGCAGGGATGGAATGGGAAAAAAAAAAAGAAAGAAAAAAATGGTCTAAAAATTACCTGGCTACCTTTAGAAAGGGGGCTTCCCTGGTGGCTCAGAGGGTAAAGAATCTGCCTGCAATGAAGGACACCCAGGTTTGATCCCTGGGTTGGGAAGGGCCGCTGGAGAAGGAAAAGGCAACCCATTCTAGCATTCTTGCCTCAGAAATCCTATGAACAGTGGTGCCTGGCCGGCTACAGTCAATGTTGTTGTAAAGAATCAGACAGGACTCAACAACAAGCTCCTAACACCTCTTCTCCTTCACCACTTCTTCTTGTGTCTGTCCCATTTTCCCACATTTTGGGAGAGGTCTTGTTGATGTCTGACAGAAGAGAATCCTTCCTGCCCTACAGCTTCTAAAGTTTTTCCACTTTGTAAAGGATCTAGATTCCACATTTTCCTTATTTTGCAGATGGAGAATTTGCATCTCATTCCATGACTGTGGAGAAAGGACACACAAACTACTTCTTTGTTATTGTAATAACTCTGATTTATGGATTTGAAAAAAATTTTTTTAAATTACGTAACAGCCCTTCCCAGTCTTTTCATGATCTTTATAGTAAAATATAAATCACCTTTCACTGTCTGAGATGTTACTGTTGAATAAAAAGATGTCTGTGTTACTAAGAATGTTGCATCCATAGCTGGCAAATGCCAACAGGGTAAGATGACTTAACCACAAAGATCACCAGCAGTTTCAATTATCCCCTGTATTTCTTTTGTTGCTGAAGTTAGTATGCTCCCCTTTCAGCAGATATGGTCTCTATCCTTTTTAGACTTTCCACTTCTTGTAACTCAGAGATTATCTCTTGCCTCTCTTTCTGTGTTTACATAAGTATTTCCTCATATCTTACTGTCTTTGTATAGCTCTGCATTGCATTTTAACTCACTGCCTTTATCAGAAGCATATCCTAATCAGGTGACTCAGTCAACTGCAATGGGCTTAGGCAGGCTGTCCTATAAGAAAAGAAAAGCTGGACACTAGGAACTGAACCACGAGTTGCAGCCTCCCTGTTTATTTCAAACCCTTTATTTTGAAATAATAGATCCATAAATTGGAAAAACAGTTATGGGAAAGATTGAAGGTGGGAGGAGAAGGGGATGACAGGGGATGAGATTTGTTGAATGGCATCATGGACTTGATAGACATCAGTTTGAGTAAGCTCCAGGAGTTGGTGATGGACTGGGAATCTTGGCATGCTACAATCCATGGGGTCACAAAGAGTTGGACACGATTGAGAGACTGAATTGAACTGAGTGATGGTGAACACCTTTTCATGGACCCGTTGGCCTTTTGTATGTCTTCTTTGGAGAAATATCTATTCAGCTCTTTTACTTCTAAACAATAGATATGTCAAGGTGATGGGTGCCACTCCTACGGTTACGTTACAGTACCTGATGGCATTCCTTTGATCACAGACCTTAATTGAGGAGACAGTATTTTGCTAACGGGTATGTTCTTACTTCCCTACCAACCTTGAATAAGAAATCTGTCAAGTTTGGAACTACCTATAAAAAGGGCAATGTGTTATGCAACTGCAAGCTGAGGTTAGGAACAGAGAACTGCAAAAACTATTGGCATGAACAACTCTGTCCAAACATCTGCATTAAGAACCTTGACTGACCTCTAGCATGATTTCTAGCAGCAACCTAAGGGCACATTCTAGGACAACTCGGCTACCCCTGAATTTCTGTTTAGAAAATTTCAAGGCTACCAAAGGAATCTGTTCCAGCCAACATCTGACATAAGCCCCTCATCTTCCTTTCTTGAGAGTGTCTATTTAAAACAAAGATGACAAAAAACCAAAAACGCTCACAATTACAAGAAAAGTGTGATGGAAATAAACTAGAAATTAATAACAAAAAGACAGCTGGAAAATTAAAGATTATATGCAGACTAAACAATACATATCTAAATAACACATGAGCCAAAGAGAAAATCTAATGAGACATTTTAAAATATTTTTACAAAATGAAAGCAAAATTATAACTTATCAGAAGTTGTGTGATACAGCAAAATCAGTAAAGAGATATACACATCATTGAGTAATTATAACAAAAAAAAACCTATAATTAATAACTTAAGCTTCTATATTAGTAAACTTGTGAAAGAAAAGAAAAAGCAGAGGAAGAATAAATTAAAGCAGAAACCAATGACACTGAAGAAAGGAAGGTAATGCAGTAAAAGAAAAAAAACCCAAAGAAGTTTCTTTAAAGATACAAAATAAAAAGAAGTTAAACTTTTCCCCAGGCTAAACAACACAAAAGAGAGAAAAGACAAATTAATTACTAATAGTAGAAATGAAGGAGGGGCCATTACTACTGATCCCATGGACATTAAAAGGATATTGAGTGAATATTATAAACAACTCTGTGCCTACAAAAATGAAAGGTTCAATTGAGAAACTGCTTGAAGGTATAACTTAGCACCACTTTCACACACACACACAAAGATAATCTGAAGAGGTCTGGGTCTATTAAAGAAATTTAATCTATAAATAATAAACTTCCAATAAAGACAGTAACAGACCCAGAAGTTTCCACTGATAAATTCTAACAAAAATTTAAGGAAGAAATGATAACAATTCTCTACAATCTCTCCCAGAAAATAGAAGCAAAAGGAACACCTCCTAATTCCTGTGAGGTGAGTATTACATTTGAATATCAAAATCAGATGAAGAAATTAGAAGAAAAAAATTGCACACAAATACCTCTCATGAACATAGAAGCAAAATCCCAAACAAAATATAAGAAAAGAAACCTAACAATCCATAGAAGGAATTACATACTATATCTAAGTAAGATGCATTTCAGAGGTGTAACATTTGAAAATCAGTAATCATAAATCATAATAATAATAGTCTAAAGAAGATAATCACAAAATCAGATGAACAGATGAAGGGAAAAAATAATGTGATAAAATCCAGCACCCACTCATCATCAAAATTCTCAGCAAACTAGATACAGACAGGCAATTCCTCAGCTTCATATAAAACATCTAAAAAGAAACACAGGTAAAACATCATACTTCACAGTGAGAAGACAGATGCTGTCACACTAAGGTGAGGATATCCCTTCTCACCATGCCTATTCAACACTGTACTGAAAGGCTTAGCCAATGCAATGAGATAAGAGAAAGAAGCAAAAGATACAGATATTTGGAAGGAAAAACAACCATCAACAAGAAGAAAACTCCTGGCATTAATAAGCCAGGAGTATATGTTAATAAGGTTAATATAATATCATATATAATTATTACAAAAATAAATATATTAATAAAGCTAATACATAATAGTCAATTATTTTCCATTAAAGAGATGGAACTTGCAATTAAAAACCTAACACCATTTACATTAGCACCAAAATATATTAGAAATAATTTTTTAAAAAATATGTATAAGATTTACATGAGAAAAACTCATAAACTGCACTGAAAAAAATTTAAAAAGATCTAAATAAATAGACATGCCATGTTCATTGGGGTCTCGGGAAAGAATGCCTCAGTCAGGCTCTGCTGGACCCCAGCTCCGCTCAGTAGAGGGAGAGCCACGAGCCTGTCTCTTATACACATCTTATATGTTAATAAGGTTAATATAATATCATATATAATTATTACAAAAATAAATATATTAATAAAGCTAATACATAATAGTCAATTATTTTCCATTAAAGAGATGGAACTTGCAATTAAAAACCTAACACCATTTACATTAGCACCAAAATATATTAGAAATAATTTTTTAAAAAATATGTATAAGATTTACATGAGAAAAACTCATAAACTGCACTGAAAAAAATTTAAAAAGATCTAAATAAATAGACATGCCATGTTCATAGATAGGGAGATACTATATTGTTGAGATGTCACTTATTTCCAACTTAACCTAGATACTTAATGCAATTCTGTTCAAAATTCCAGCAAGTTAGCTTGTAGATAGCAGTCAACAATTTAAATTTTATGTCAAAACTGAAATGATCCATAATACCCACTGAAGTCAATATGAAAGATCAAAGTCAGAGAATTGATATTACTGGATTTCAAAACTTACTTTAAAGCCTCAATACTCAAGACTGTATGCTATTAACAGAATACTGGACAGATCAATGGCACAGAACAGAAAATCTAGAAACAGACACCCCGAACACTCAACCAACCTTTAACAAAGGTGCAAAGGCAATTCAATGGAAAAGGACAGTCTTTTAAACTTACAGTCCTGGGATAACTAGACATCCATATCTAAGAAAAATGAATCCACATACAAACTCTAAACCTTTCAAAATAATTAACTCAAAAGGAATCAGAGACCTAAATGAAAAACTCAGATTAAAAAAAAGAAATTACAGGGACATCCCTGGCAGTCCAGTGTTAAAGACTCAACACTTTCACTGCTGGGGGAAGTGGTTTGATCGCTGGTCAGGGACCAGGATTCCACATGCCATATGGAATAGGCAAAAAAATCTAGAAGGTAACACGGGGACAAAACTTGAGTTTGGTTATGAGAGTTTAGGCACAACACCAAAAGCACAGTCCATGAAAGAAAATAATAAGTGGAACCTTGTTAATATTAAAAACTTCTATCTGCAAAATATTCTATTAAGAGGATGAGAAAGAAAGGCCACAAAAGGGTAGTTACAAATCTATTTGCAGGGCAAGAATGGAGACACAGACCTAGAGAACGGGCGTGTAGACACGTCGGTGGAAGCAGACAGTGAGACGAATTGAGAGAGTGGCATGGACAAATATGCACTACCATGTGGACAATAGACATGTGGGGGAAATGGCTGGGTGACACAAGGATCAGCTCTGTGATGACCTCGAGGGGTGAGGTCGGGGATGGGAGGGAGGTTCATGAGGGAGGGGATAGATGTATACTGATCGCTGCTTCATACAAGAGAACCTGAGACACCATTTAATTATCTTCTAATTAAAAATAATTGTTAAAAAAATCTATGAATTTAAAAACTAGAGAAATATTCTGGAGAATTCCACATAGCCACTAGAGTTATAAAAAGCAATGCCAAATAAATAAAAGTCAGAAGTAATGAAAATCAAAAGATCACAATAACAATTTGATTCTCAAAGTAAAAATCTTAGAAAACAGGACAGGATATATTCAAACATTAAGGAACTTCGAAAATCTGGATTAAAAAAATATCATGGCAGTAAAATCATCCAGTTGGTCTGGAAGAATCAACAATTACTTATACCAAGTAACAGAAAATACACCATAAACAAAGGCAACCATAGAAAAAATTTACCTACAAAAAAGCTTTTGAAAAAATATACAATGGCAAGCCACTCCAGTACTCTTGCCTGGAAAATCCCATGGATGGAGGAGCCTGGTGGGCTGCAGTCCATGGGGTCGCTAGAAGTCGGATGCGACTGAGCGACTTCACTTACACTTTTCGCTTTCACACAATGGAGAGGGAAATGGCAACCCACTCCAGTGTTCTTGCCTGGAGAATCCCAGGGACGGGGGAGCCTGTTGGGCTCCTGTCTATGGGGTCGCACAGAGTCGGACACGACTGAAGCGACTTAGCAGCAGCAGCAGCATACAGTCTTCATGGAGGCAACAAGAAGAATTTCCTGAGAGTCTTAGGAAAAAGAAGGCTCAAATAGAATAGTATGTTATGTATATTCACGACAAACAGATATTATAAGACTGTCAATTTTCTGTAACTCCTTTACAGAGTTAGTACCACATTCAGAGTAGCTGAGACCACAATGAAACACGGTCTGCTGTTTTTTGTACCCAGAAGTAACCACGGAAATCTTATGGAAGGAGTTTAGAAAGCTATTAACAAAAGTGAAAACATAAAATTAAATAATCCCTGATGGACAGACTCCACTGAACTTGACCCTATGTGTGCCCAGGTGGGGGAGTACTTCAGAGACTGGCACAGATGTGCAGCCTGCAAGGGAAGGAGACAACAGGATCAGCTGGAAGAGGCTTTAAACTGGAGCCCTGGATTCTTCCACTCTGCCCTGGGATCATGAATCTCCATTGCTTCACTGAAGGAATCTGAGGGAGCATCTCCGAGGGCACATGCCAGGACCACGGGGCACCAAAGTTTGGCTTGGATGTGGCAGTACAGCCCAGATCATGAAATAACCAGCACCAAGTTTGTTATCTGTGTGCTTAGCCACTCAGTTGTGTCTGACTCTTTGCGAACCCATGGACTATACCCCACCAGGCTCCTATGTCCAAGGGGAAACTCCAGGCAAGAATACTAGAGTGGGTTGCCATGCCTCCCTCCAGGGGGTCTTCCCAACCCACAGATTGAACCCAGGTCTCCCGCACCGCAGGCAGATTCTTTACTGTCTGAGCCACCAGGAAATGCTAGGGGATGAGAACTGGCCGTTTTAAATGATCACCTTAATATACTATCACCCAGGGACTGAAAGAGAAAAGTCAGTATCACAGTAATTGTAGAAAATGACAGAACTACATCTCAGAACTTTTGAGCAATGACCCTGCAGTCGAATGAGAGCCCACAGTGAGAACTGTCAGGCTAAGGAGCCCCTTCACTTACTCTTCGGGAATTGTATGAGCATGGCTGGGGACAGGGGTGGACTTATACCAGAAAGGGAAGGATTTCCAGGCCCTGTCAGCAGTCAATATGAATGAAGTTTCTGAGTGAGATGTGAGGGGTTCCACACCTCAGAAGACGGTCTCCCATCCTTCCCTCTCAGCTCATCTTACCTGTAGCAGCCATTTCCAGGAAGCCTCGGGTAGAAATGGCGAGATGAGATGTATGTGCACTTCATACCAGGAGAATCGGGTGTTCACATTTTCGATATGAGGCCTTGGCCTCGGATCAGCAGATGGAACGTAGCCCAGGATCCACAGGGGTTAAGGGAAGGCATGGAGAACGACAGAGCATCGCTTACTACAGAAGAGGGAGCCCAGAGAGCCCTCGCTGTTGGTCTCATGGGCTCCAGGACGGCTGTTAGGCGTGGGCTCCCCAATTCTTCCTGCTGCGGGTGCTGACACAAGAGAGAGGCATGGAGGGAGCCAGCTGACAGTTCAGAACAGGGACGTCCCAGGACCCCTTAAGAGTCAAGGGAAAGTCCACGTGCCAATCCTGGAAGAAGATCCCCCAGAACCCACCCTGTCCAGGTCCCGCCCCTGCTGTCCTCCTGGGGCCCAGATGCGCATGACCGGAAGTGACGTCCTCCTAAGCACGCTGGGGGTGCGACGCCATCTTTGACAGTGCCGCCATTGAGAGCTGAGAGCTCTCACTGAGACCTGCCATTGACGGTGGCCAGAGGGAGCAGTCCCAAGCGTCATCCGGTGTCAAGATTGGACGTGACGTGAGTTACGACTGCAGGGACACGTCTCTGCACCCCGAATCCCCTTTCTCTCTGAAAAGAGGGGGCCGCACAGCCTCCGGCCACCCTAGCCCTGCACTCAGACCAGAGGATCCAGCCTAGCTCTTAGGCCCTAAGACCATCCACTAACCAGTAGGGGGTCTCGGGAAAGAATGCCTCAGTCAGGCTCTGCTGGACCCCAGCTCCGCTCAGTAGAGGGAGAGCCACGAGCCCTGTGGATTGAAGGAGGGACCCTCGGGGGGACTGAGGGTCTCCATGCACCAGAACGGCAGCCATGTGTAACGCCCAACTCACCGCGATTTGGCTGCGGATCATCCGGGCAGCCGCCGAGCAGATCTAAAGGCTGAGGGGCTCCCTCACTGCGACCTCGGACACGGAACACTTGGAGAAGAGGGGACTTGTGTCTGAAGGGCTGGCAGCTGGTCAGTAGAGGGAGAATATCAGGGTTCGGGAAGAGTCAGGATGAGGACCATCCTCCCCGATAAACAGGTGCCTCAGGACCCTCCCCTGTGGTCAGCGCTTCCTCCCGGCCAAACATCGGGAACAGGGGGGCTGTGGTCTGAGAGGGGAGCTTGGAGCCTGGTTGTGAAGGGACAGCCACGAGACAGCAGAAGGAAGGTGTTGGGACCCTTCTGTGGGGGACTGAGTACGCCCTCCTCTCCTCGTCTAGGGTGACAGGGAAGGTGGCAGTGTCAATTTCAGGCAGGAGAGAGAACGGGCTGAGTGCGGGATTCGGGGCATTGGATCTGGGGGTGTCTTGCACCAATTTTCATCCTGACTCTGAATGTCAGCTGAGAGGACCTGCCTTCCCTGCCAGGCCCCACTGCCCCCCCAACCCTTCTAATGCCCAGGCAGGACTGTCTGATGCACCCCAGGGCTCACTCTCCCTTGCTTCTCAGAGGTCTCAGGGGACAGGCTGACCAGAAGAACAGGAGCCCTGTGGGTTCTAGAGCACTGGCCTCGAGGACCCCTCAGAGGCGGCTTCCATTCAAGCCAGGGGGGACTCTCCTCGCTGAAGGTTCTCACAGCATGTCCTTGTCCCTCCTCCAGGTGCCCTCCTTGCCTGCCTTCTTGCCTGCACTCCCACCTGCAGTCCCTGACCTGCTGTCAGCATGCCTCGGAGGCACAAGAACAAGTCTCATGCCCGCGGGAAACGCCACCAGGTCCAGGAGGACACTCAGGAGGCCCAGGCCAGTGCTGCTGCAGCCCCAAAGGAGGAGTGCCCCTCCTCCCCCTCTTCTGCCCCTCAGGGTTCTTGCCTGAGCTCCCCTGCTGCTGGCGATCACCAGGAGCTTCAGCGAGCCATGGCCCCTAGCTCTCCTGATGCAGGGCCTTCCTGTGCAGGATCTGATGAAGGTGCCCAGGGCCCAGAGGAGGAAAGTGCAGGTGCCTCCCAGGCAGCCCCTGCCACCCAGAGCCCTCGCAAGGATCCTCTGGCCAGGAAGGCCAGGATACTGGTGGAGTTCCTGCTGGAGAAGTACACCAAGAAGGAGCCCATCACGCAGAACGCCCTGATGAAAATCGTCAGCAGGAAGTACAAGCAGCACTTCCCTGAGATCCTCAGTACAGCCCGTGAGCGCGTGGAGCTGGTCTTTGGCCTGGAGATGAAGGAAGTCGACCCTATCAGGAACATCTACACCCTCATCAGCAAGCTCAACCTCGGGGGAAACGATTGTCCGAGTGGTCAGGGAGGGCTGCCCAAGACTGGTCTCCTCATGGTGCTCCTGGGGGTCATCTTCATGAATGGTAACCGCGCCACCGAGGAGGAGACCTGGGAATTCCTCAGTATGTTGGGGATCTATGCTGGGAGGAGGCACTGGATCTTTGGGGAGCCCAGAAGGCTCATCACCAAAGATCTGGTGCGGAAGGAGTACCTGAACTACCGCCAGGTGCCCAATAGTGATCCTCCGCGCTATGAGTTCCTGTGGGGCCCGAGAGCTTGTGTTGAGACCAGTAAGATGAAGGTACTGGAGGTTCTAGCCAAGTTCCATTGTAGGGTCCCTAGTTCCTTCCCAGACCTCTATGCCGAGGCTCTGAGAGATCAGGCGGAGAGAGCAGGGCTGAGAGGTGCTGCCAGGGCTCCAACCATGGCTGAAGCCCGTGCCCCTTCCAGGGCCAAGTCCCGCAGCTCCTCCCACATCTAGGATGGGGGGCAGGGCACTTTGTTCCCTTTGTGTTGGAAGAGAGCAGTCAAGTTCCTGAATAGTGCGGAGTAGTAGGGGTGGAGGGAACAAAACCCATATCTTCTTACAGTTTTAAATGATAAGCAAGTTTAGGTCTAGTTTAACAAAATATATATCTTTTTTCTTTTATCCATATGAGAAATATATAGTGAATGATGATTTAGAGTAGAAAGGTAGAGAGGTGAAGGAGGCGTTTAGCATTTTCAAAAGTTCTTACTTTTGATAAGGTTTATTGTGTTTCAGAATTCAAATGTATGAATTATATAAGTCATAGTTTCTAGTTGTTTTAATGTTTTAAAAGTTTGGGTATTTGTAAAACACACTGAAAGTACTGAATATACTGTTCACAATGCAAACAAGATAACATGACATTAGAAGAGAATGTTTCTTGAAGACCAGTTAAACTTCTAAAGAGTGCTTGGTAGTAGCGGGTAGATCACATTATTTCAATCACATTTCTCTCTCTGTTTCACATGAGTAACTGCTACATATTGTTTTTTTTTTTTTTTTTTTTCTCAAGTATTTTTACTTCTAAGAGGTTGTTTTTCTTCAGAGTGTTAATTTGGTAATGGTACTGCTGTTATATTCACTGCTGTATTAAAAGTTTTAAAGGTACAGTTTTGTAGACATAAAAGAAATTCAGGAGCCATCTATATTGTCTTTATGATCTGCAAGTAGGTACCATAGCACTGCAAGAGTGATTTTCATGCTAATGTGAAAGAAGACCACAGAAACTATTGAGAAACAGAAAGGAAATGGAGAAAAGAATAGAGTAAAAAGTCTTTAACTTGTGGTTTACCTTATTTCCTTTAAACATTCTTTTAGTAAAAATAAAAAATACTCTGACTTATTTAGCTCATTTAAGAATATTTGTTTCTTTTGTCCTAATTCACTGCATATTCTCTGCCCTCTCCTGGATTAAAAATAAACTCAGACGGGAAGGTGGCATTTGAGGGGTTCATAGTAACCACACCTTCCACTTATTACAAACAATACTTCTTCATCAGTATGCCACTGCTTTATATGTAGTACATGCATTCCAGCATTCACACAGGATCGGATTTAGCAGACTCCATTTATGGATGGATAACTTGCCAATTTCTCAAGTTCACAAACTGATGAAGCGACCTTCCTAGGACTAGTCCCCTGAACTAGATTCGTGCAGAGCCCACAATGTGCCACTTCTCCCAGCCTAAGCCAGACATCATGTCTTTTCATTCAGTTTTCCCCTAAACACTCCAAAAAGTGTGTCTTGTTGGATACATGGGGCCCTGTCCCAAAGAACTGTTTTGGAATAACGTTTAAACAATGCTGATAAATGAATGGTATGAAAGAAGACAAAACTTCTCAGGGAGAAGGTGGTCATGCACACATGCAATGTCAGATACCCTGAAAAGATCAATATGCCCTCATTTATCCTTCCTGATTCTCAGGGACATAAAAGCCTTCGCTTAAGTGCTGTGTCCTCAGGTCAATGGATGGAAGAGTCCCAGCCTCTGATGGTTATCAAGGGGAAGATTTTAGAACACTAGGGGTCCCAGAAACTATCCTGCTTCTTGCTTGTGTGGCCATGGGGAGAGCAGTCTGTCTGAGCTGTGCCTTCCTTTCCTGCAGGGCAAGGGTGGAGGGGTTCTCAGGGAGTTGAGCACCTTGGTCTTGCGGCAGCAGCTCCAATTCTGCCCAAGTAGGAGATCCTAACAGGCGTTCATAGGATTTACAGTGAGGACACTGGGTGCTGATGAGTGGACCCCCCTCCCCATAGCAAGGGGTACAGCACAGAGGAACAGGCAAGTGTAGCCAGGGAGTAGCTCTCTCCCCTCCCCTTCTGTTGTTTCAAGAAGGTGAAAGCCTTGGCCACAAGCCAGCTGATTCAGCCAGTAGAGAGGGTGGATTCCCATATGCTACCAGAAGTCAGGGTAAGAAACCTGATCTAGGACTGGGGGACCACTGACTCCAGATGAGAGTGGAGCCCTGGAATGTTCTCAGAAGGCCCCAATAGCTTTCCACACCTCTGGTTCACCCTGTCTTCCAATCCAGAACTTCCAAGAAAGTAATGCCTTTGTGCTGAGGAGCATAGCCTCAGGTGAGCAGAGGCTGCAGTCTGGGCCTGGTCAGGAGTGAGGATGAGACCCCTGAACGAGGGGCAAGAGGACCACTCAGCCCAGAACAGGGGAGACTGTGGAGGCCACCCCTGATGTCAGCCCTAGGAGACCCAGGAGAAAGCTTTCTGGCTGAAGTGCTTCTCTTTCCACTGGAGCGGTCTCAGGGAGGTGAGAGCCTTGGTCTACTGGGAGAAGCCTCACTTCAGTACAGAGTGGAAACCAGTGACTCCAAATGAGGATAAAGGGACTGCACCTAGAATCCGGCCCTGCCTCTCTACACCTCGCACTGGCAAATTTGGGAACGTGGGCATGACGCACCCCACACATGCCCTTTTAGAGCATCTCAGGAGGTGAGGCACTGGGGCTCCGGGGTCAACCTCAGAAGGAACTCCAGGTCGTGCCAAGAGCCAAGCAGAGGACCATGAGGACTAAAGGAAGCACTCACACTATACCACTGTTATAGAATCCCTCCCCTAGGGTCAGCCATGAGTGACCACAGGTTGGCAGCCCTGACATCCTCCGAGGTGGTCTCAGGGAATTTAAGGCTGTAGCCTGAGAGGACAGGTCTCATTAGGAGATGGGAAGTCAGTGTGAGGACATGGAGAGAGGACAGTAATAGGGAAGAGAGGGAGGAAATACAGGTCTTCCTAGGAGCCTGACTGAGGACAGGTGCAGCCAGCCATCAGAAGGCCTCAATTTCCAGCCCCAGCTTTCTGTCCTGAGAGACCACAGGTAGATGTGGTAAGTTAGGCAACCTTTGCTTTCATCAATTGGGTCTCAGACTGTTGTGGGCCTTACTCTGAGCACATGTCCTCGGTCAAGAGACAGGAGCTGCAAGACCTCCCAGCAGTTTCCAGAGGACACCTGGCCATTTCTCCAGAGGAGCTTCAGTTAACCCTTGATGTGGCAGGGAGGACAGTTCTTTCATATGTGTTTCAGCTACTCTGTGCAGACTGATCTCCCTGGGCCTTTGTCCTTCCAATCCTCAATCATAATGGGAATTGAAGGAAGGCCCCAAACCAAGTGTCGTGCCCCTCCCCTCAAGTCCTTGCTAGGAAAGTTTACCTTTGATGTTTCTGCACATGCATGACTGCCCCTTCCACTTGTTGGGAAGAAACTTGCTCACTAAATTCCAGACAATAGTCCAAGCTGGAGACCTTCACTTAGAAGGCTCCCACCAAGAGAAACAAGAGCGCTTGGCTGGGGAAGCCTGCCTCCATATGACAGGGATAGAATAGCACAGGATGCAGGTAGCTGTCCCAGGTGACTCTGTGGAAAAGAATCCACCTGCAGTGCAGGAGATGAAGGTTTGATCCTGTTCTGGAACATCTCCTGGAGGAGAAAGTGGCTACCCATTCGAGTATTCCTGCCTGGAGAATCCAATGGACGGAGAGCCTGGGGTGCTGCAGTTCATGGGGTTGCAAAGAGTCAGACATGAATGAGGGCCTGAGCACAGACAGACAGACGAGAAGTCTAGATCTGCTGCTTCTCCTAGATCTCAAAGTCTAGGAGGGGAATAGAGATAGAGAAACCTAGGAACCATTGGTAGACTGTTGTAAGTTAACATTGTTCAAGAAAGGCATCAGAATGTAGTGGAAGAAGGCAGGTTTATTTAAAGATAAAGCCATAAATAATCCATGAGATGTTCCCCAGGCCTTTAGGGAAAAGAGGAATGTCACGAGCCTTCTATCCGTTTGAGGAATTTCTAGAATAATCCAAGCTTGACCTCATAAGGTCAGACACTCTCCTGCTCCAAATGAATTGGGAAGGAGTGATATAAGCCTGACCTCTCCTCAAAGAAGGCAGTCTTTCCTAGTCCTCCACTTTCCATTGACTACAGAATGTATTCCACTTAATCCTCCAGGCAGAGCTCTGTCACCTGCCTGCTTGCATCTCTTACATGCATCCTATTTCTTGCCTAACACTTTGCCTCTTGCTGAATTCCTTCTGTGCTGAGACANGGTATCAGGTGAGTGATTCTAATTAAAAGACCATGGTTCAAGTCCCAAGCTGGATTTTTGGGGGTTTGGAGTCCTGGCCATGTGGATTTGAGTCAAAACCTGATGTGATAGGTTTCAGGTAGAGGAGTTCTCCATGCCACCCCATCGAAAATTTTAAACTATGGCCTGTTAAACTGGCTCATAGGGCTAGAATGAAAGTTACTTCCTTCTCCATTTCTCTGCACCTAGACTCCCAATATCTTTGCTTTTGGGTGTACAAATCCAGACACTGTATGCCATGAATGCTTCCACACTGTGTTTATAAAATTCAAGCTGAGTGTGTCTACAGGATAGGGAAGGAATGGACAAAGAAAGAAAAAGAAATTGAGCTAGAAATTTTCTGGCTACTTTCTGAAATATGGCTGCCCTGGTGCCTCAGACAGAAAAGAATCTACCTGAAATGGCAGGAGACCCGGGTTCGATCGCTTGATTGGGAAGTTCCCCTGGAGAAGGGAATGGCAACCCACTCCAGTATTCCTGCCCAGAGAATCCCATGGCCAGGGGATCCTGGAGGGCTACATTCCATGGGGTCACAATGAGTCAGACATGACTTAGAGATTGAACAACAACAGTCATCTCCTAACACTTCTTCTATTTTACCACTTCTTGCTGCAACTAGTGAAGCCCATGCGTCCTAGAGCCTGTGCTCCACAGTAAGAGAAGCCAGTGCATCCCAATGAAGGGTAGCCTGTGCTCCTTGAAACTAGACAACACACACGCAGCAATGAAGAGCCAGCACAACCGAAATTAAACACATAAATAATTTCTTAAAAAAAAAGAACACTCAGGGAAGACACAATGGCCCCTGGGGCGAGAACTGAACCACATTCTGCCCAGCAAGATCACAGGCGATGGATGCCACAGCCTTGTCATTTCCTTTTCAGATGCGTAACTGAATGTCCATTGCTGAAGAGTTGCCCTTAGGATTCCAGCGAGGTTCCTTATGTCCAAGACTTCCTTGCCGTTAGGAAAATCTCTGAACTTTGAAAGACTTGCCAGGGAGACTTTGCTGGGTTGGCAATGGTTACTTTGCCTATAAAAGTCCTCTCCCTTCTCCCGATGATACTAACCATGAGTGGGCCACTGAGCCCTGTTCACAGGAACTCTTTCTGGGCAAAAGAAGGAGCCTCTTGGACCACAGACCTCTTCTTCACTATACTCAGCATTGAACACCACTGCTCCCGGCCCCCATCTCCAGGGCTTTGCCCTCTAACCTCGGGCTCCAGAACTCCTTAAACTACCCACCTCAGGAAGTCATTGGGCCCACCACACTTCCATAAGAATCCGAGTTCCCCTCTCCATTCAAGATCTCAGTTGGATAAAACAAGATTAAGGAAAATTCTCAGATGACCCCAGAAAATATTTAGACAAGTTCAGATATCTATGACTTTTGAATTAACCCAGAAGTACATTTATATCATCCTTGCTCAGACACTCTCTCAGGAAAAAAGGACAACTGTATACAGACTCAGCACTCAGCTGGGAGACAGTTATCACATGGAAAACTCCCAACCATTTCCCATGGGAATGATGGCTGTTCCCTGTTCAGAATCTAATTGGGAGTATAATACTTGAGCCAGATTAGCAGCCAGGGATGCTTTGTCTTCCTCTTCCCCACCTGAACACTGGTGGTCAGAGCACACCCAGAGAGGCTCCCTGTTCTGCCCAATGACCACCACTAGGTTTCCAGCCATGTCAGGACCAAGCAAGACAAAGTGCCAGCACGGGGTGGTACAAGTGCACCAAGACCTAAAAGTTGACTCATGTAACCCCGGGTTCATGATGCCATATTTATAAAAATAGGACTGTGGTTTGTGTCTTCCCTCCCACTCCATGGATTGTGCTTGGGTACTTATGGGTAACTGCCTGCACACTAGGAGAAAAGTTATAAAGCTGTCCATCAACTTGTTAGTCAAATGACACAGGACACACATGACCCTTCCTCTTGGCAGGATCTCTTCTGGTTTCTAGACAGCCTGCTCTCATCCTTCTCAGGAGTGTGATTTTGCTCTGCTTCATAAAATTCATACTTAAAACTGCTCTGTTTCTCTAATGAATTCTTTCCCTTTGCTAGGACAAAAACAGGAAATCAGCGTTCCGCTGGTGAAATATGGATCACATATTTATTACTGTTTATCAGGTTCCACTTAAAGTTTTTATATTTTATAACGCAAATTTAGCAATTTTTCATTGCTGTGTGATCTAGAACAAGAAAACACAGCAATGGAAGAGGGATTTTCATGCAAAGTTGAAGAGACTCTGTGGTAAAATAACTTAGGTCAAGTAAAAAAGAAAAGAAAAATAAATTTTGGTCAGTTTTTGGTTTTGTTAAATTCTTTTAATACTCCTTTTTAGTAAAAGTATTTCCTTAGTTTATTCGAGATTGTGGGAGAAATTAAATAGTAATTAAGTAGACAACTTTATCATTGTCACTCATATTTCCAGCCACTAATTGAGTATCTACTCCTTGGAATGCTCCATGGCAGAACTGGGGATGGTAATAAAAAGAAGGCTGAGCCACTGTCCATAGAAGTTAAGTGTCTAAAAGTTGCCGCCCTATCAAGCAGATGGTGAGATACCCTTTGAGACCTAAGCATGTCGCAAGTTGAAACAAGGGATGAAAACGAGAGGAGGTTTCAGATTAGAGCAGTCAAAAGTGAATGCTTTGAGGCAAGGAATGTGGGTGCTTTGGAACACTGCAGTTCCCTTGAGGATGTAACTTGAAGTTAGGTGGGTTGGTAGGCTAAATCAGGCTGAGTGAATTGAGGGTGGGGTGTGACCCTGAAATGGGGGGTTTACATTGAGAAGCTGAAGAACCGAATGGAAGATTGATTTTTACTTTGAGACTGTGGGTAAAACAGAGAGACTCTCCACCTGGGACAGGAAAAAAATGGGTTCCGTGCTCCTGCCCCAGTATAGGGAACCACAGTGCACAAACTGGTGATTTAACCCCACTGCCTCCAGGGTGTTTGGCAGAAAGAAGGATGGTATTTCCTTGAACTGAGATATCTAATACTCACTATAACAGCACTCTCCACACTGGGGTCAGAGGCCACTATGTTACAGAAATGCCCTACTGCCTATTTTAAGCATAATTTGGGGAACTTCAGATGAAGGCTGCACTTTTGGTGCTGGTGAAATTGATGAAAATGGGGGGTGGTGGTATGGATGAAAACGCAGCTGGAAGGGAAGATCTTCGGCCTTGACACAAATTCTAGAAGTTCTGAGTAGCATCCAGGCAGGAGAGATTCCTCTACATTAAAATCACATAATTACAAATGGGGAAATTTTATATAGTTTTAATGTTTAAGAAGAACTTTGTTCACTCCGAAAGTGCCCCATATTTCTGATAGCTCATGCAAGTAAAACAAAAAAATCTCCAACAGTTGATACTATGGTCTGTGGTCATAAATATCAGAGGAATAAAAGTCATTCTTTGAAATGCATTATTGCAAGAGCTTTATAAATACCACATATATTACAATAGTTCTACAAAATAGGGTTCAGAAGACTCACTTTGCAGATTATGAATTTGGTAATATTCTCGAGTTCACGAGACTTGTGACAGAGCTGGAAATAGACAT
>SJYT01020154.1:57103-86234 GCA_006410635.1 Cephalophus harveyi | reverse complement strand
GGGAGGGATTGGGGGCAGGAGGAGAAGGGGACGACCGAGGATGAGATGGCTGGATGGCATCACTGACTCAATGGATGTGAGTCTGAGTGAACTCTGGGAGTTGGTGATGGACAGGGAGGTCTGGCACGCTGCAATTCATGGTGTCGCAAAGAGTCGGACACGACTGAGTGACTGAACTGAACTGATATGTATATATATATCAATAACCTCAGATATGCAGATGACACCACCCTTATGGCAGAAAGTGAAGAAGAACTAAAGTGCCTCTTGATGAAAGTGAAAGAGGAGAGTGAAAAATTTGGCTTAAAGCTCAACACTCAGAAAACTAAGATCATGGCATCCAGTCCCATCATTTCATGGCAAATAGATGGGTAAACAGTGGCTGACTTTATTCTTCTGGACTCCAAAATCACTGCAGATGGTTATTGCAGCCATGAAATTAAAAGATGCTTACTCCTTGGAAGGAAAGTTATGACCAACCTAGACAGCATATTAAAAAGCAGAAACATTACTTTGCCAACAAAGGTCTGTCTAGTCAAAGCTATGGTTTTTCCAGTGGTCATGTATGGATGTGAGAGTTGGACTGTGAAGCAAGCTGAGCACCAAAGAATTGATACTTTTGAAGTGTGGTGTTGGAGAAGACTCTTGTGAGTCCCTTGGACTGCAAGGAAATCCAACCAGTCCATCGTAAAGGAGATCAGTCCTGGGTGTTCATTCGAAGGACTGATGTTGAAGCTGAAACTCCAGTACTTTGGCCACCTGATGTGAAGAGCTGACTCATTTGAAAAGACCCTGATGCTGGGAATGATTGAGGGCAAGAGGAGAAAGGGGAGACAGAGGATGAAACAGACTTAATGCACATGAGTTTCAGTAAACTCCGGGAGTCGGTGATGCACAGGGAGGCCTGGTTTGCTGCAGTCCATGGGGTCACAAAGAGTCGGACACAACTGAGTAGTCTGAACTTAACTGATTGTCTTCTATATTTCTTAAAAATATAAAAGTGGCTATATATAAGACAGGTTAAAGTATTCATTATTCCAGGAATATTCTTTAAGTAGTGATTCCATGTACTTGGTAAATCTAATGAGTTTAAATTTTGATTTCATCCACTATTAGGTGTGTCATTTTGGAAAATTCACACAATTTTTTAAAATATCAGCTTCCTCATCTGTAAAATTAAGTAAATTTAGTACTGAGCTCCTGCCTTATTGTAAAGTTTAAATATGGTAGAGTATATAAGATTATTAGGACAAGTCTCTGTGCAATGAGAACATCTAATAATTTCTGAGCTTGTTCAAGGCATTGGCTTTGCTTTTCTTTTCAGTATCAAGGCATTTACTAAATAGAGGCTCTGTTATTTTTTAGAGCTAGGAAAAATTCAAGTTGAGATTTGCCAAAAAGATAGTATTAGAAATTCATTTTACGATTTTGGTATCATTTCTTTGGCACAGAAAAGTTGGTTTCTCTCCTAACATGCACCCAGCATATCTTGTTTGCCTTTTGAAAGTTTATGCTGCTATTAAACATCAAAAATTGTGTCGCATGGAAATGTCTTCCTGGGAGGGTGTGCTTTACTGTTGAATCATCTGTCGGGGGCTATCATTAGGTACAGAAGCTTTGAAGTAAGACCTAAAGCCAATATTCTCACAGATGTTGCATGGAAACAAACTTCAAAAAGGATGCTTGGTGCTTATTCATAGGCAGGTAAACATCTGTGAAAGAGAGAAAAGAAAGCTGAGAGACAGGAGAGAGATTCACTTAAAGGCTTAGCTTTGAACAAAACAGGCCTTAGGCCTTTTCTTTCAAATTGATGTGTCTATTTATATGGCTTCCTGCCTTTCCACTAGGTAACTATTGAAGTCTCACTTTGTGAACTAATTTACATTGACCTCTACCTTAGCCCTCAATAGTTCTATTTAAAGTGAGGTTTGTTTTCCCTAATGAGGATCAGCTGTGAGCAGGGGTGACCAAAAGAAAATAAATTCCCTTTGACAGGCTGTGCCTCTACTTAGGCTGAAATTTGGAGAGAAGGAGAGGCCACGAATATACAGAAGATCCTGAGCCTGTAGGTTTAACATTGAAGGTCTTATAAATACAATGCATCTAGAGTCACCACATATTTCTTTATTAAGAAACTAGAAATGGCAACCCACTGCACTATTCTTGTCTGGAGAATTCCAAGAAATGAGGCTGGCAGACTACAAGCCCATGGGGTTGCCAAGAGTCAGACACAACTAAGCGACTAACAGACACATTTTCCAGACACTAAGGCTACAAAATGAGATTAAAGCCATGAAAAGAATGACCATCTTTGATAACTCTTGGTCCACAAA
Source organism: Cephalophus harveyi (assembly GCA_006410635.1). Classification (NCBI taxonomy): domain Eukaryota; kingdom Metazoa; phylum Chordata; class Mammalia; order Artiodactyla; family Bovidae; genus Cephalophus; species Cephalophus harveyi. The sequence continues at coordinate 83,901 of SJYT01020154.1, read as the reverse complement.
TTAAACTCTCTTTCTCTTTTTAATGAGTACAAAATGTAGATCAAGATCCACACTAATACAATCATTTGCTCTTTGTCTTGTCATCAACTGGTGGCTTAGAAATACTCATGCCATCAAAAAGTGAAGAACAAGAAAACAAAACTACAGATTAGGAAGGGTCAATCTATCAGATTTATAGCTTGGTCTCTCAAAGCCTGAAGCTTACTAAAACTTCAAAATAATTTCATCAAAGGGTGTTATAACTGGAGATAAACAGCCCAGTTCCCCAGAGTTTTCAAAGTTTCTTGTCTTCTATATTGGTTCATTATATGATTTCCTTTTTTAAAAAAACAGTGATCTATCAAATTGTGCCACTAAATCTCTTTTCCACTTTGATCTTCATTTATGCTTGAAGGCAAAACAGCCTATGTGATGTTCAGCCTAATAAAATGTAGATTCTTTGCGCTACATGTATAAGCTAAGCTTTCCTCACCTCCAAGCATTCTGGAACTGATCAATGGTAAGCCTGCCTCAAAAAGTCTTTCCTTATCCTCAGTAGGAATATATCAATAAATTGGAAGAGATGATGATGCTACTGAAGCCTGCGAGCACAGCTTCTCATTTAATCAGTTCTGCTGATGTTACCTCTGGCTCAGAGGTTCCATTTTCTTTGTCTGTATGAGATGCATCAGGATTGCTTTGGCAGCAAGCCCCATAGGCATATGGCTGAAAGATTCTTTCTTTTAAAGGCTGATTTTACTGGCTCACCAGTTCAGGGTAGTAGCAGTTTTAACAATGACTGGGTAGCTGGTAAAATAATCCAGAGTGCTGTCCTTATTCTGAGATAATAAAAAGAAAACAAACTTAGAGTAAGCACATCACACTCAAAAGATAAAAGAAAATATTAATATATTCTTCCAGTTAACACTAACTATAATATTATTTTATATTCTTTATTCTTAAAAGCTGATGAGTTTTGGCTCAGAAAAATGTGGGTAGGAGTCCTGGCTTTCATACTTGGGAGCATTATGGCTGGAGAAATTAGAACAGTCATATAATGTCCCTGAAATTCTTTAAATCCACTACAAATCACTCAGGATAATCATTTGCTGATTAAGGTTTTGTGATATTTAAATGGCATAATATGTATTCATGTATAGGATCATGATAAACACAGAAGTAGTTACTCAGCATGGGTTGTTTTTTTCTTTAAAAATAAAACTTTCTCTCTGTCAGGTTCAAAATACTTACCTTAAAAGCACAGGGTTCCCTGACTGCTTTCTCTATTCTTCTATATTTTGGTATTTCATTGACCATAATGAATTGATCATGACCCCCAAAAGATAGATCCATGCCCTAATAATCAGAATGTCTGAATCACTACCTAGTATGGAAAAAGAAGGCAAGGGAGAAAGCAATGACAAACCATTTCAGTATTCTTGTCTTGAGAACCCCATGAATGGTATGAAAAGGCAAAAAGGTATGACACTGAAAGATGAACTTCCCAGGTCGGTAGGTGCCTGATATGCTGCTGGGGAAGCGTGGAGAAATAACTCCAGAAGGAATGAAGAGACAGAGCAAAGCAAAAGAAAAAAAAAAGAGAAAAAACTCAGTTGTGGATGTGACTGGTGAAGGAAGTAAAATCCCATGCTGTAAAGAACAGTACTGCACAGGAACCTGGAATATTAGGTCCATGAATCATGGTAAATTGGAAGTGGTCAAACAGGTGGTGGCAAGAGTGAATGTCAACATTTTAGGAATCAGGGAACTAAAGTAGACTGGAATGGGTGAATTTGACTCAGATAACCATTACATCAACTACTTTGGGCAAGAATCCCTTAGAAGAAATGGAGTAGTCCTCAGAGTCAACAAAAGAGTCTGAAATGCAGTACTTGGATGCAGTTTCAAAAACGACAGGATGATCTCTGTTCATTTCCAAGGCAAACCATTCACTATCACAGTAATCCAAGTCTATGCCCAGACCAGTAATGCTGAAGAAGCTGAACAGTTCTATGAAGACCTAAAAGACTTCTGGAACTAACAGCCCCAAAAGATGCCCTTTTCATTATAGGGGACTGGAATGCAAAAGTAGGAAGTCAAGAGATACCTGGAGTAACAGGCAAGTTTGGTCTTGGAGTACAAAATGAAACAGGGAAAAGGCTCACAGAGTTTGCCAAGAGAATGCACCGATCATAGCAAACACCCTCTTCCAACAACACAAGAGACGGCTCTACACGTGGACATCAGATGGTCAATACCAAAATCAGATTGATTATATTCTTTGTAGCTAAAGATGGAGAAGTGGTATACAGTCAGCAAAAACAAGACTGGGAGCTGACTGTGGCTCTGATCATGAACTCCTTATTGAAAAATTCTGACTTAAATTGAAGAAAGAGGGGAAAACCACTAGACCATTCAGGTATAACCTAAGTCAAATCCCTTATGATTATACAGTGGAAGTGAGAAATAGATTCAAGGGATTAGATCTGATAGAGTGCCTGAAGATTGTACAGGAGGCAATGATCTAGATCATCACCCAGAAGAAGAACTGCAAAAAGGCAAAATGGTTGTCTGAGGCCTTACAAATAGCTGAGCAAAGAAGAGAAGCTAAAGGCAAAGGAGAAAAGGAAAGATATACCCATTTGAATGCAGAGTGTAAGAGAAAAGCAAGGAGAGAGAAAGTATTCTTAAGTGACCAATGCAAATAAACAGAGGAAAATGATAGAATAGGAAAGACTAGAGATGTCTTCAAGAAAATGAGAGATATCATGGGAAAATTTCATGCAAAGTTGGGCAGAAAGACAGAAATGGTATGGACCTAACAGAAGCAGAAGATATAAAGAAGAGGTGCAAGAATACACAGAAGAATTATATTAAAAAAATCTTCATGACCCAGATAATCATGAGAGTGTGATCATTCACCTAGAGCCAGACATCCTGGAATGAAAAGTCAAGCGGGCCTTAGGAAGCATCAATACAACCAAAACTAGTGGAGGTGATGGATTCCACATAAGCTCTTTCAAGTCCTAAAAGATGATGCGGTAAAAGTGGTGCACTCAATATGCCAGCAAATTTGGAACACTCAGCAGTGGCCACAGGACTGGAAAAGGTCAGTTTTCATTCTAATACCAAAGAAAGGCAATGTCAAAGTATTCAAACTACTACACAGTTGCACTGATCTCACACACTAGCAAAGTAATGCTCAAAATTCAACAAGCCAAACCTCAACAGTACATGAAACCATGAACTTCCAGGTGTTCAAGCTGGATTTAGAAAAGGCACAGGAACCAGAGATCAAATTGCCAACATCTGCTGGATCACTGAAAAAGTAGAGAGTTCCAGAAAAACATTTATGCCTGCTTTATTCACTATGCCAAAGCCTTTGTGTGGAAAATTCAAGAGATGGGAATACCAGACCACCTTATCTGCCTCTGGAGAAATCTGTATGGAGGTCAAAAAGCAACAGTTAGAACTGGACAAGGAACAACAGACTGGTTCCAAATAGGAAAAGGAGTACATCAAGGATATATATTGTCACCCTGCTTATTTAACTTATATGCAGGGTGCATCAAACAAAATGCAAAGACATCACTTTGCTGACAAAGATCCATTTAGTCAAAGCTATGGTTTTTCCAGTAGTCATGTATTTATGTGAGAGTTGGACTATAAAGAAAGTTGAGTGCCAAAGAATTGATGCTTTTGAACTGTGGTGTTGGAGAAGACTCTTGTGAGTCCTTTGGACAGTAAAGAGATCCAACCAGTCCATCCTAAAGGAATCAGTCCTGAATATTCATCGGAAGGACTGATGTTGAAGCTGAAAATCTAATACTTTGGCCACCTGATGTGAAACTGACTCATTGGAAAAGACCCTGATGCTGGGAAAGATTGAAGGCAGGAGGAGAAGAGGATGACAAAAGATGAGATGGTTGGATGGCACCACGGACTTGATGAACATCAGTGTAAACAGGTTCCAGGAGTTGATGATGGACAGGGAAGCCTGGTGTTATTCCATGGGGTCATAAAGAATCAGATGTGACTGAGCAACTGAATTGATGGAAAAAGTTGTGATTAAGTTAAGAATCTTGACGGAAGTTACTTTGCATTAATCAGAAGGGCCCTAAATACAATCACATTTATCTTTATTAGAGAGACAATTTTGAGACAATCAGAAAAGGAGAAAAGCACAAGAGGACGAGACTGTCTGACCCAGAGAAACTTCAGTAGTGTAGCCACAAGCCACAGAACACTTGGAGCCATCAAAATTTGAAGTAGCAAAAATAGATGTTTTGCTATAGTTTTGAGAGGGAGTGTAGCCCTGTCAACATTTTGATTTGGGCCTCAGGCCTCTAACTATGAGACAATAAATGCCTATAAATGTAAGCCACCAATTTCTGATGTATTTATGGGAAGTACAGGAAATGAATGCATTGCCATTTTATCACTTTGCACATTCCAAGTGTGTTTTGGCAATCTTATCGATAGACTGTTAAGACTTTGAAAGTGGAAATCACATCTTACTCTTCGCAGAGAATTCAGTACCTCACACAAGTCTTTACTCATAGCAAGGGCTAGAAGAAAATTCCCCAAAATATTAATAAATGCCACCCTCAATGAGAGAATTATTTTGGACATGGTTCCTAAATGCAATAATTAAGAAAGCTGATTTGGTGAAAAATCAGCAAAATTGAACTATTATCTAAATATATCTTTTGAGAATAGGACAAAATGAATCACATTTTAACACTAGCTGAAAATTCACACTGTCTTGCCAGCAGCTGTTTTTCTGCAACAAAGTTGTTTGGTTATAATATTAAATACAACTATATGGTTTCTTTTATATTTCTCTTAATCTTAATTTCATGTTTTTTTTTTAATATGAATTTATTTATTTTAATTGGAGGCTAGTTACTTTACAATATTGTATTGGTTTTGCCGTATATCAAGGTGAATCTGCCACGGGTATGCACATGTTCCCCATCCTGAAACTCCCTCCCACCTCCCTCCCCATACCATCCCTCTGGGTCATCCCAGTGCATCAGCCCCAAGCATCCTGTATCCTGCATCAAACCTGGACTAGTGATTCATTTCATATAGGATATTATACATGCTTCAATGCCATTCTCCCAAATCATCCCACCCTCTCCCTCTCCCACAGAGTCCAAAAGACTGTTCTATACATCCGAGTCTCTTTTGCTGTCTCGCATACAGGGTCATCATTGCCATCTTTCTAAATTCGATATATATGCATTAGTATACTGTATTGGTGTTTTTCTTTCTGGCTTACTTCACTCCGTATAACAGGCTCCAGTTTCATCCACCTCATTAGAACTGATTCAAATGTATTCTTTTTAATGGCTGAGTAATACTCCATTGTGTATATGTACCACAGCTTATCCATTCATCTGCTGATGGACATTTAGGTTGCTTCCATGTCCTGGCTATTATAAACAGTGCTGCAATGAACATTGGGGTACATGTGTCTCTTTCAATTCTGGTTTCCTCAGTGTGTATGCCTAGCAGTGGGATTGCTGGGTCATAAGGCAGTTCTATTTCCAGTTTTTTAAGGAATCTCCACACTGTTCTCCATAGTGGCTGTACTAGTTTGCATTCCCACCAACAGTGTAAGAGGGTTCCCTTTTCTCCACACCCTCTCCAGCATTTATTGCTTGTAGACTTTTGGATCGCAGCCATTCTGACTGGTGTGAAATGGTACCTCATTGTGGTCTTGATTTGCATTTCTCTGATAATGAGTGATGTTGAGCATCTTTTCATGTGTTTGTTAGCCATCCGTATGTCTTCTTTGGAGAAATGTCTGTTTAGTTCTTTGGCCCATTTTTTGATTGGGTCGTTTATTTTTCTGGAATTGAGCTGCATAAGTTGCTTGTATATTTTTGAGATTAGTTGTTTGTCAGTTGCTTCATTTGCTATTGTTTTCTCCCATTCAGAAGGCTGTCTTTTTACCTTGCTTATAGTTTCCTTTGTTGTGCAGAAGCTTTTAATTTTAATTAGATCCCATTTGTTTATTTTTGCTTTTATTTCCTGTATTCTGGGAGGTGGATCATAGAGGATCCTGCTTTGATTTATGTCGGAAAGTGTTTTGCCTATGTTCTCCTCTAGGAGTTTTATAGTTTCTGGTCTTACGTTTAGATCTTTAATCCATTTTGAGTTTATTTTTGTGTGTGGTGTTAGAAAGTGATCTAGTTTCATTCTTCTACAAGTGGTTGACCAGTTTTCCCAGCACCACTTGTTAAAGAGATTGTCTTTACTCCATTGTATATTCTTGCCTCCTTTGTCGAAGATAAGGTGTCCATAGGTGTGTGGATTTATCTCTGGGCTTTCTATTTTGTTCCATTGATCTATATTTCTGTCTTTGTGCCAGTACCATACTGTCTTGATGACTGTGGCTTTGTAGTAGAGCCTGAAGTCAGGCAGGTTGATTCCTCCAGTTCCATTCTTCTTTCTCAAGATTGCTTTGGCTATTCGAGGTTTTTTGTATTTCCATACAAATCTTGAAATTATTTGTTCTAGTTCTGTGAAAAATACCGCTGGTAGCTTGATAGGGATTGCATTGAATCTGTAGATTGCTTTGGGTAGTATACTCATTTTCACTATATTGATTCTTCCGATCCATGAACATGGTATATTTCTCCATCTATTAGTGTCCTCTTTGATTTCTTTCATCAGTGTTTTATAGTTTTCCATATATAGGTCTTTAGTTTCTTTAGGTAGATATATTCCTAAGTATTTTATTCTTTTCGTTGCAATGGTGAATGGAATTGTTTCCTTAATTTCTTTTTCTACTTTCTCATTATTAGTGTATAGGAATGCAAGGGATTTCTGTGTGTTGATTTTATATCCTGCAACTTTACTATATTCATTGATTAGCTCTAGTAATTTTCTGGTGGAGTCTTTAGGATTTTCTATGTAGAGGATCATGTCATCTGCAAACAGTGAGAGTTTTACTTCTTCTTTTCCAATTTGGATTCCTTTTATTTCTTTTTCTGCCCTGATTGCTGTGGCCAAAACTTCCAGAACTATGTTGAATAGTAGCGGTGAAAGTGGGCACCCTTGTCTTGTTCCTGACTTTAGGGGAAATGCTTTCAGTTTTTCACCATTGAGGATAATGTTTGCTGTGGGTTTGTCATATATAGCTTTTATTATGTTGAGGTATGTTCCTTCTATTCCTACTTTCTGGAGAGTTTTTATCATAAATGGATGTTGAATTTTGTCAAAGGCCTTCTCTGCATCTATTGAGATAATCATATGGCTTTTATTTTTCAATTTGTTAATGTGGTGAATTACATTGATTGATTTGCGGATATTGAAGAATCCTTGCATCCCTGGGATAAAGCCCACTTGGTCATGGTGTATGATCTTTTTAATGTGTTGTTGGATTCTGATTGCTAGAATTTTGTTAAGGATTTTTGCATCTATGTTCATCAGTGATATTGGCCTGTAGTTTTCTTTTTTGGTGACATCTTTGTCAGGTTTTGGTATTAGGGTGATGGTGGCCTCATAGAATGAGTTTGGAAGTTTACCTTCCTCTGCAATTTTCTGGAAGAGTCTCAGTAGGATAGGTGTTAGCTCTTCTCGAAATTTTTGGTAGAATTCAGCTGTGAAGCCGTCTGGACCTGGGCTTTTGTTTGCTGGAAGATTTCTGATTACAGTTTCAATTTCCGTGCTTGTGATGGGTCTGTTAAGATTTTCTATTTCTTCCTGGTTCAGTTTTGGAAGTTTGTATTTTTCTAAAAATTTGTCCATTTCTTCCACGTTGTCCAATTTATTGGCATATAATTGCTGATAGTAGTCTCTTATGATCCTTTGTATTTCTGTGTTGTCTGTTGTAATCTCTCCATTTTCATTTCTAATTTTATTGATTTGATTTTTCTCTCTTTGTTTCTTGATGAGTCTGGCTAATGGTTTGTCAATTTTATTTATTTTTTCAAAGAACCAGCTTTTGGCTTTGTTGATTTTTGCTATAGTCTCTTTTGTTTCTTTTGCATTTATTTCTGCCCTAATTTTTAAGATTTCTTTCCTTCTATTAGCTCTGGGGTTCTCCATTTCTTCCTTTTCTAGTTGCTTTAGGTGTAGAGTTAGGTTATTTATTTGACTTTTTTCTTGCTTCTTGAGGTGTGCCTGTATTGCTATGAACTTTCCTCTTAGCACTGCTTTTATAGTGTCCCATAGGTTTTGGGTTGTTGTGTTTTCATTTTCATTCGTTTCTATACATATTTTGATTTCTTTTTTGATTTCTTCTGTGATTTGTTGGTTATTCAGAAGTGTGTTGTTCAGCCTCCATATGTTGGAATTTTTAATAGTTTTTCTCTTGTAATTGAGATCTAATCTTAATGCATTATGGTCAGAAAAGATGCTTGGAATGATTTCGATTTTTTTGAATTTATCAAGGTTAGATTTATGGCCCAGGATGTGATCTATCCTGGAGAAGGTTCCGTGAGCACTTGAGAAAAAGGTGAAATTCATTGTTTTGGGGTGAAATGTCCTATAGATATCAATTAGGTCTCACTGGTCTATTGTATCGTTTAAAGTTTGTGTTTCTTTGTTAATTTTCTGTTTAGTTGATCTGTCCATAGGTGTGAGTAGGGTATGAAATTCTCCCACTATTATTGTGTTATTGTTAATTTCCCCTTTCATACTTGTTAGCATTTGTCTTACATATTGTGGTGCTCCTATGTTGGGTGCATATGTATTTATAATTGTTATATCTTCTCGGATTGATCCTTTGATCATTATGTACTGCCCTTCTCTGTCTCTTTTCACAGCCTTTGTTTTAAAGTCTATTTTATCTGAGTATTGCTACTCCTGCTTTCTTTTGGTCTCTATTTGTGTGGAATATCTTTTTCCAGCCCTTCACTTTCAGTCTGCATATGTCCCCTGTTTTGAGGTGGGTCTCTTGTAGACAACATATATAGGGGTCTTTTTTTGTATCCATTCAGCCAGTCTTTGTCTTTTTGTTGGGGCCTTCAACCCATTTATATTTAAGGTAATTATTGATAAGTATGATCCCATTGCCATTTCCTTTATTGTTTTGGGTTTGAGTTCATACACCATTTCTGTGTTTCCTGTCTAGAGAAGATCCTTTAGCATTTGTTGGAGAGCTGGTTTGGTTGTGCTGAATTCTCTCAGCTTTTGCTTGTTTGTAAAGCTTTTGATTTTTCCTTCATATTAGAATGAGATCCTTGCTGGGTACAGTAATCTGGGCTGTAGGTTATTTTCTTTCATCACTTTAAGTATGTCCTGCCATTCCCTTCTGGCCTGAAGCGTTTCTATTGAAAGATCAGCTGTTATCCTTATGGGAATCCCCTTGTGTGTTATTTGTTGTTTTTCCCTTGCTGCTTTTAATATTTGTTCTTTGTGTTTGATCTTTGTTAATTTGATTAATATGTGTCTTAGGGTGTTTCGTCTTGAGTTTATCCTGTTTGGGACTCTCTGGGTTTCTTGGACTTGGGTGATTATTTCCTTCCCCATTTTAGGGAAGTTTTCAACTATTATTTCCTCAAGTATTTTCTCATGGTTTTTCTTTCTGTCTTCTTCTTTGGGGACTCCTATTATTTGAATGTTGGGGCATTAAACATTGTCCTGGAGGTCTCTGAGATTGTCCTCACTTCTTTTAATTCGTTTTTCTTTTTTTCCTCTCTGATTCATTTATTTCTACTATTCTATCTTATACTTCACTAATCCTATCTTCTGCCTCCATTATTCTACTACTGGTTCCCTCCAGAGTGTTTTTGATCTCATTTATTGCATGATTCATTATGTTTTTGACTCTTTTTTATATCTTCTAGGTCCTTGTTAAACCTTTCTTGCATCTTCTCAATCCTTGTCTCCAGGCTATTTATCTCTGATTCCATTTTGATTTCAAGATTTTGGATCATTTTCACTATCATTATTTGGAATTCTTTATCAGGTTGATTCCCTATCTTCCTCTTTTGTTTGGTTTTGTGGACCATTTATCCCTTTCCTTTACCTGCTGGGTATTCCTCTGTCTCTTTATCCTGTTTATATTGCTGTGTTTGGGGTGGCCTTTCTGTATTCTGGCAGTTTGTGGAGTTCTCTTTATTGTGGAGTTTCCTCACTGTGGGTGGGGTTGTTTGGGTGGCTTGTCAAGGTTTCCTAATTAGGGAAGCCTGTGTCAGTGTTCTGGTGGNTTATATTGCTGTGTTTGGGGTGGCCTTTCTGTATTCTGGCAGTTTGTGGAGTTCTCTTTATTGTGGAGTTTCCTCACTGTGGGTGGGGTTGTTTGGGTGGCTTGTCAAGGTTTCCTAATTAGGGAAGCCTGTGTCAGTGTTCTGGTGGTTGGAGCTGGATTTCTTCTCTCTGGTATGCAATGAAGTGTCCAATAATGAGTTATGAGATGTCAATGGGTTTGGAGTGACTTTGGGCAGCCAGTATATTGAAGCTCAGGGCTATGTTCCTGTGTTGCTGGAGAATTTGTGTGGTGTGTCTTGTTCTGGAACTTGTTGGCCCTTGGGTGGTGCTTGGTTTCAGTGTAGATATGGAGGCGTTTGATGAGCTCCTGTCGATTAAATGTTCCCTGGAGTCAGGAGTTCTCTGGTGTTCTCAGGATTTGGACTTAAGCCTCCTGCTTCTGGTTTTCAGTCTTATTTTTACAGTAGCCTCAAGACTTCTCCTTCTATACAGCACCGTTGATAAAAATTCTAGGTTAAAGATGAAAAGTTTCTCCACAGTGAGGGACATCCAGAGAGGTTCACAGAGTTACATGGAGAAGAGAAGAGGGAGGAGGAAGTTAGAGGTGACCTGAATGAAATGAAGTGGAATCAAAAGAGGAGACAGCAAGCTAGCTGGTAATCCCTTCCTTATGTGCGATCCACAGCAGTCTGGACTGCTCAGAGATGTTTATGGAGTTATACAGAGAAAGGAGAAGGCAATGGCACCCCACTCCAGTACTCTTGCCTGGAAAATCCCATGGACAGAGGAGACTGGTGGGCTGCAGTCCATGGGGTCGCTAAGAGTCAGACACCACTGAGCGACTTCACTTTGAAATTTCACTTTCATGTGTTGGAGAAGAAAATGGCAACCCACTCCAGTGTTCTTCTCTGGAGAATCCCAGGGACGGGGGAGCCTGGTAGGCTGCCGCCTATGGGGTCACACAGAGTCGGATATGACTGAAGTGACTTAGCAAAGAAAGGAAGAGGGAGGAAGGAGACAGAGGTAGCCAGGAGGATAAAGGGGGTGGTGGGAATCAAAAGGAGAGAGACAGATTCAGCCAGTAATCAGTTCCCTAAGTGTTCTCCACCATCTGGAACACACAAAGAGATTTACAGAGTTGGGTAGAGAAGAGAAGGGGGAGGGAGGAGACAGAGGTGACCTGGTGGAGAAAAAGGAGAGTCCAAAGTGGGAGAGAGCAGTCAAGCCAGTAATCTCACTCCCAAGTAAAAATGGGTACTGAAGAGTGGGCTCTTAAAGGTACAAAACTGATAAAAAATCTAGAGTAGATGTTGGATTTTCAAAAATATAATATTAAAGAAAAGAAAAAAGAAAAACAAGTCACAAAAATTATAATATATATATATATATGAAGTTTGCTTTAAAAAATAGTCTCTTTTTTTTTGCAAAGTAATAGTAGGTTATAAAGATGAAAATTAAAGGAGTAATAGAGGACTTAAAAAATTTTTTAAATTAAAAAAAATGATCATAAAACTAGTAAAAATATATCTGGGACTTTCTCTGGTGGTGTTGTGGGCAGCGTGGGGTCAGTCCATTTCTGGCTAGTTCCTTGGTTCGGCTTATATTTCTCAAGATCTATAGGCCCCTTGGAGAAGGTGATGGCACCCCACTCTGGTACTCTTGCCTGGACAAGAAAATCCCATGGACGGAGGAGCCTAGTAGGCTGCAGTCCATGGGGTCGCAAANGTTGTGGGCAGCGTGGGGTCAGTTCATTTCTGGCTAGTTCCTTGGTTCGGCTTATATTTCTCAAGATCTATAGGCCCCTTGGAGAAGGTGATGGCACCCCACTCTGGTACTCTTGCCTGGACAAGAAAATCCCATGGACGGAGGAGCCTAGTAGGCTGCAGTCCATGGGGTCGCAAAAAGTCGGACATGACTGAGTGACTTCCCTTTCACTTTTCACTTTCATGCATTGGAGAAGGAAATGGCAACCCACTCCAGTGTTCTTGCCTGGAGAATCCCAGGGATGGGGGAGCCTGGTGGGCTGCCATCTATGGGGTCACACAGAGTCAGACATGACTGAAGTGACTTAGCAGCATAGCCTCCTTCCTATGTAATCGGTACTAACTACAGGTTTTAATCTATTGCACCTGTCACTTCCAAAACCTGTTTTAGCTTCTTCTGTTTGCTGGTCTCTTCTGTGTCTGATTTCTGCCCTGACACAAGGGGGCGGTGGTGGACACTTTTTTAGGCTCACTTGTTCAGTTGTGCTGTGGGGAGGGAGGGACGCTGCAAACAAATAACACTGGCATGTGCTCGCAGTGTCTCAGCCACACTGGGCCTGCCCCGGCTCATGGCGTGTGTGCTCTCCCTGCCTACACTGCTCAGGCTCTAAGTTGCTCCACCAGGAACTGTCTGAGGCTGGCCCTGGGCTCCATGAACCTCCCAAGTCTAAGCCACTCAGGTTCAGACACTCGTAGTCCTCAGCGGCGCAGACTTGGTTGGGCCTGCGTTTTGTGCCCTTCCCAGGTCTGAGAAGCTCAGGTGATGAGGTGTTTGGCAAGCACAGTTGCTGCAACTTACCGCCTCCCCTGTCCCTGCTGCTCAGTTTTCTGGGTGTACAACCGGCGTGCCTTCTCAGGTGGATGTTGACTGTCCAGAACCCCAAGAAGTCTTAGTTAGCAAAGAAGCCTGCTTGCAGTTTGGTAGATAATGCCTCTCTGGGGCTGCGATTGCCCTGTTCTGGCTCTGGCTGCCTATCATCGGAGGTGAATGGTTTGCAGCCAGCTCACTCTGTTCAGTCATTTGTTCTGTGAGTGGGCCTGATGGTGTCCTAGGTTAGGGCTTTTTGTGTGGTAGCTATCCCACAGTCTGGTTTGCTAGCCTAAGTTAGCTCCCTCAGATTGCCCTTGAGGCATTCAGGCCCGGTCCTTACTCTAAGCAATGCAGCCTGCGCCTCCCTGCCCAGCCCCCACTTGCTAGTGGTAGGTGCAGGTGTCTGCGCTTCTTCTCCACTGGGGGAGTTACCGTTGGGCATGTAATCTGTGGGTTTTAATTATTTATTTTTCCTCCCAGTTATGTTGCCCTCTGTGGTTCCAAGGCTTGCCACAGACTTGGCAGTGAGAGTGTTTCCTGGTGTTTGGAAACTTCTCTCTTTTTAAGACTCTTCCTGGGATGTAGCTCCATCCCTACCTTTTTTGTCTCTCTTTTTGTCTTTTATATTTTTTCCTACCTCCTTTCGAAGACAATGGGCTGCTTTTCTGGGTGCCTGATGTCCTCTGCCTGCATTCAGAAGTTGTTCTGTGGAATTTACTCAGCATTTAAATGTTCTTTGATGAATTTTTTGGGGAGAAAGTGGTCTCCCTGTCCTATTCCTCTGCCATCTTAGGACCGCCTCCCCAATTTCATGGTTGTTTTTTTTTCCTTCAACCTTCTACATCATTAAGCTTTCCTCCTTTTATAATCTTATCTTCTCTTAAAACATGGAGCTGCTTCTCTTCTAAATAATGCATGGTGAATATGTGCATGGATGGAAATTAATTTGGAGAGGTATTACTTTAGAAAGAGAAGGAAAAATGGGAAAACAGCATAGAAATGTACTTTCTGAACTGGTTTTGGGCAGTCTTTCTCTTCCATTATGGTACATCTATTTTTTCCCCCCTCTGTGCACATCTAGATTCTGTAACATTTCAAATCTGTTTTTCTGGCACATTATGTTCCAACATAGGGCCATTTTTTTGTTCTTAAACAGATTACTTATTTCTTATATCTCCTCGGGTCTCACTTTTTTTCTTTCTCTGATGCAGAACAAAACACTTCAAAAAAAATCCAGTATTATGCTATTAAAGCAGATTTCCTTGGGCATTGTCTGAAGTTCTCAGGTTAACATGGAAAAAACATTGATAGATATTGTAAATATTATTAGATATCAATGTTAATATATTACATTTCATGATAATTTATATTGTATAATATTTGATTTGACCATTATTTTTAGCCTCACAATAGGCTGGCTGAAAGGAAATAAAGAAGACAACTTTTCTATTAGGATAAAATTTTTATGTTTAAAATCCATGATATTAAATTGAAAACTAAAATTCAAAAGATCAATAACATACACAAAATAAAGTGTAATGTTTACTTTTGACAATTTAAGAAGCCAGTATGTCAGAAAAAGCATGCATAAGATTTAATTATAGGCTCAAATAGCCAGAGCCAGCCTTACTAAAACATTTTCCCTGACAGGCTATGGAGTCCCTGTTACTGAATCTGCTCAATAGCTAAAGAAACAGTCATCAATTTGGTGACTTAAACATTTAATTTGCTGATGACATGAGAATGTACATCTAGGGGAATGCCAATTGTGCACACAATTGTAAGCTGTATTGCATACCATAACCAAATACTATAAAACAATGTAAAATAAGGTTTGCATGAACTATTTAACATACTTTTGACTGAGAATGTCCAACAGTGTAAATATATTATTTTTCCCTTGTGGATGTATACATATAATAAAATTTAATGAGAAATCTCATTAGGTATTTTTACCCTTAATCAGTTTAAAAATTAGTCTGGAGAGGAAGTTTATGATCACTTACCATAATTCCACCTTTTGTAGTCTAAGACCCCACCATGCCTGCTCTTCTTTACTGGGATTTCTAATCCATCACATTTCAACTCTTTCATCAATAGGGCTTTTTATCTCATTTCTGTTTCTCTGTTTTAAATCTCTTGGTTTCTGATTCCACACACTCTTTTCTTAGTGCTTGAGAAATTTTTTTGCTTGTTTTTCTCTCAAAGTCTAAGCCCAGTTACACTTCTGGCCATATTCTTTAAACTGCCTTCTCCAGCCTATGCCAGCTATAGGAATATAGAGAGAAAAATCAGAGATCCAGGTGGGTGGCTAGACTAAGGATCTGATTACCTCCAATTGTTTGGCAAACCCATAGTCTCTATGCTCACCCATCCTTACAGCCACTGGAGAGGGATCTAAGTTTTTTGTTCCTCCCAGGCCTTCGTTTCAGAGCCTCATTTCCCATTTACTTCAAAGTAAAAAGATTATCCCCTCTCTCAATAAACAGAAAAACAGAAAACATTAGGAGACAACCTTTTTAAATTCATCATCAAATTTCCATTTATTCCTATATAGAAATTCCTATTTTTTTCTTCCTCCCTCATAATTATATATTGAAAGCCATCTTCTCTAGTAGCGTCTTAAATGTGATAGCATTTTCAGGAGACTCATAATATCCATAATATCTATTACTCATTATCTTACATTATATCCATTACTCAATATCTTACTCATCATCTCTTATTATTATTGTCCAAACTTGCTTGTCTATAACACAACTTCAATAGCTTTAAAAAATGCTCTTCACATGTCTCTCATAAAGAATGTATTTTAAAAAAAAAAACTCTATATATGATAATTATCTGTGCAACTCTTCTGTAAGTCTAAAATGTCTCAAAAAGTTAGAGGATTTATCTCCTCTTACCTGTATCATCCTAATTCTCCGTATGTTCTCCTAGATAAACTTTGTGAAGAAGTTTCTTTTCCTCAACACCTTTCATTTCCAAACTATTTTGAATTTTATGGTTAATGTCTGAAAGGACCACACCAGAGATTTCCATCCAATAAATCTGATCAGCAATTTTAGACACAACTTTTGATTTAGCAGCAGTGTTTTCACACAGCCCAGCACACATTCCTTTTGAAATATGTCTGTTGTCACTTTTTTTGGTCACAGTATGCATGGATTTAGTTTCCTGAATTCTTTTTCTTGTGGGCTCCTTCACATATAAACTCGCACCATCATGTAGTAGTCCCACTAGGTCCCCTTTTCTATTCTGTCTTTATTACTATGTATATGAAATCACTTCCCAATCAGTTATCTCTAGCTCAGACCACCCTTTGTTTGTATTTATAATTACTTCCTATGTAACAGTTTCTGTTAAATGTCTGAAAATGCACCCTCAAAATAATCAACCTTCACTCTCCCTACCTTTTCTTCACCTAGACTCTTCAATCTCAGTGAATGTGCAGCCATTTACTTAAATGTTTAAATATACATCTCAGAATCTCCCATAAATGATTCTTGCACATTTTCTTAACAATTTATCACTAAGTCCTCTTTCTAAAAATTCCTTAATATGCCCTAGTTCCACTTAATATTTTTTATACACACTTGGACAACTTCATTGACCAAGTACAAATTTTCTCCACATTCATTTCTACTCCTGGAACCAACTTCACACACCATAACTAGAGTGATATTTAGAAATACACATATGATTGTGTAACTCCATGCTTATAAGATTCTGTTTTACCATTTGTATTGACATAAACTCCACAATCTATGACATGAAATATACATATATATGTATAGTTTCATACTTATGCTACATATATATATATTTGTTATATAAAATCCCTATATATATATATTTGTTATATAAAATCCCTAGCATAGCTCTCCATCCTTCCTTTCCAATCCTAGCTTCTGTTGTGTTAACTAATTTCTTGAGATTCAATGCCTCCTTCAGTTCATTTCAGTCACTCAGTCATGTCTGGCACTTTGTGACCACATGCCACAGCATGCCAGGCTTCCCTATCCATCACCAACTCCCGCAGTCCACCCAAACCCATGTCCATTAGGTCGGTGATGCCTTCCAGCCATCTCATCCTCTGTCATCCCCTTCTCCTCCTGCCCTCAATCGTTGCCAGCATCAGGGTCTTTTCAAATGAGTCAGCTCTTCGCATCAGGTGGCCAAAGTATTGGAGTTTCAGCTTCAACATCAGTCCTTCCAATGAACACCCAGGACTGATCTCCTTTATGATGGACTGGTTGGATCTCCTTGCAGACCAAGGGACTCTCAAGAGTCTTCTCCAGCACCACAGTTCAAAAGCGTCAATTCTTCAGCACTCAGCTTTCTTTATAGTCCAACTCTCACATCAATACGTGACCACTGGAAAAACCATAGCCTTGACTAGATGGACCTTTGTTGGCAAAGTAATGTCTCTGCTTTTTAATATACTATCTAGGTTGGTCATAACTTTCCTTCCAAGGAGCAAGTATCTTTTAATTTCATGGCTGCAATCACCATCTGCAGTGATTTTGGAGCCCAGAAAAATAAAGTCAGCCAACTTTTCCACTGTTTCCCCATATATTTGCCATGAAGTGATGGGACCAGATGCAATGATCTTCATTTTCTGAGTGTTGAGCTTTAAGCCAACTTTTTCACTCTCCACTTTCACTTTCATTGAGAGGCTCTTTAGTTCTTCACTTTCTGCCATAAGGGTGAGCAGCTTGTGCTTCCTCCAGCCCAGTGTTTCTCATGATGTACTCTGCATAGAAATTAAATAAGCAGGGTGACAATATACAGCCTTGACGTACTCCTTTTCCTATTTGGAACCAGTCTGTTTTTCCATGTCCAGTTCTAACTGTTGCTTCCTGACCTTCAAAGAGGTTTCCCAAGAGGCAAGTCAAGTGGTCTGGTATTCCCATCTGTTTCAGAATTTTCCACTGTTTATTGTGATCTACACAGTCAAAGGCTTTGGCATAGTCAATAAAGCAGAGGTAGAAGTTTTTCTGGAACTCTCTTGCTTTTTCCATGCTCCAGTGGATGTTGGCAATTTGGTCCCTGGTTCCTCTGACTTTTCTAAAACCAGCTTGAACACCAGGAAGTTCACGTATTGCTGAAACCTGGCTTGGAGAATTTTGAACATTACTTTACTAGCATGTGAGATGAGTGCAATTATGTGTTTGTTTGAGCATTCTTTGGCATTGCCTTTCTTTGGGATTGGAATGAAAACTGACCTTTTCCAGTCCCGTGGCCACTGCTGAGTTTTCCAGATTTGCTGGCAGATGAGTGCAGCACTTTCACAGCATCATCTTCCAGGATTTGAAATAGCTCAACTGGAATTCCATCACCTCCACTAACTTTGTTCATTATTCTGCTTCCTAAGGCCCACTTAACTTCACATTCCATGATATCTGGCTCTAGGTGAGTATGAGTGATCACACCATCATGATTATCTTGGTCATGATGATCCTTTTTTGTACAGTTTTTCTGTGTAGTCTTGCCACCTCTTCAAAATATCTTCTTCTGTTAGGCCCATACCATTTCTATCCTTTATTGTGCCCATTTTTGCATGAAATATTCCCTTGATATCTCTAATTTTCTTGAAGAGATTTCTAGTCTTTCCCATTCTGTTGTTTTCCTCTATTTCTTTGCATTGATCAGTGAGGAAAGCTTTCTTATCTCTCCTTGCTATTCTTTGGAACTCTGCATTAAAATGGGTATACCTTTCCTTTTCTCCTTTGCTTTTCACTTCTCTTCATTTCAAACCTATTTGTAACTCCTCCCCCAACAGCCATTTTGCTTTTTTGCATTTGTTTTTCTTGGGGATGTTCTTGATTCCGTCTCCTATACAATGTCACAAACCTCCATCCATAGTTCATCAGGCAACCTGTCTATCAGATTTATTCCCTAAAATCTATTTCTCATTTCCACTGTATATTCATAAGTGATTTGATTTAGGTCGTACCTGAATGGTCTCGTGGTTTTCCCCACTTTCTTCAATTTAAGTCTGAATTTGGCAATAAGGAATTAATGTTCTGAGCCACAGTCAGCTCCCGGTCTTGTTTTTTGCTAACTGTATAGAGCTTCTCCATCTTTGGCTGCAAATAATATAATTAATATGATTTCAGTATTGACCATCTGGTGATGTCCATGTGTAGAGTCTTCTCTTATGTTGTTTGGAAGAGGGTGTTCGCTTACCAATACATGATTTTCACTCTGCTTGGAAGATTCTCCTTTGTCCACTTTGCATATTACTTTGTCCACTTTCATGTAAGAATCCTACTTTTTATCTACATCTCTGAGATATAAGTGATCATGCAACTACTTGAGGAGGATGCTTAAACATCTTCTGAAAATTTTTACCTTCACCTACTCTTTGCTTTCACTGATATGTTTCCAGATCACCCAGGAAGTCTTCCTCAAGAATTGTTTGAATAGAGACAGATTTCATAGCAGGACACGAGGAACATGGACATACCATATGTTATTCACTCCTAGTAATTGTGGGAAGAATATTTAATTTTAACAATTTTATCTATCTATCCACCCATCCATATGCAGAATTTTGCAGTTAGTTTTCTCTTTAACTTACCCCCACTCATAACCATAAGCATGTAATTGTTCCCAAATGCAAATTTGAGTATAATAAATGTCTTACTTGATTCAAGATGATGTAACAGTAGGTGGCTTAAACGACAGGAATTTATTTTCTTACAGTTCTTAAGGCTGGAAAGTCCAAGATCGTTCTCTGAAAGAATTTAGTTTTGGTAACACACTCTTCATGGTCTGCAGCTATCTACCTGCAAACATGGCAGGGTGAGGGAAGGCAAAAGAGTACAAGCTCTCTGGTGCCTCTTGTAAGGACACTGTGTGCTTGTGCTGAGTCGCTGCAGTCGGGTCTAGCTCTTTGTGATGTTATGAACTGTAGCCCTCCAGGCTCCTCTGTCCATGGGGATTATCCAGGAAAGAATACTGGAGTGGGCTGCCATGCCCTTCGCATAAAGACACTAGTCCTATTATATCAGGACCTTACTGTATGACCTCATTGTAATTTATGTATTATATTGAAGTATAGTTGATTCACTATGTTATATTGACATTGAAATAAAAAATGAAAGTTATTTGCTCAATTGTTTCTGACTCTGCAAACACATGGAGGGTAGCCTGCAAGACTCCTCTCTCCATGGGATTCTTCAGGCAAGAATACTGAAGTGGGTGGTCATTTCTTTTTCCAGAGAATCTTTGCCAGCCAGGGATTGAACCTGGATCTCCTGCATTGAAGGTGGACTCTTTACCTTATTTAACCTTAATTACCTCCTTGTAGACCCTATCTCCAAATGCAGTCATGCTGGGTTTAATGCTGTGGCATATTAAATTTGGGATATAGTTCAGTCCATAGCACTAAATACTGAAGTAGCTACATGGCTAAAGTATTGACTTTCTTTTCTATAATACTGTAGTTAACTACTTAAATTACTAACCACACTTCAATGAAAAAATTTATGAGTTCAAGGAAACTCCCTCAAATTATGAAGTTAAACTGCAATTTTCTATCTTTAGAAGAAATCTGAAGAAATACATGTTTACCAACCCAAGAAGCGTGATGCTATATTGTGTAATCAGAGTTATTAGTGCTGTGTAAGACAGAAACAGAATGGGTATGTTTGGAAGGAAGTCTCAAACAAAGAGTATTAAAAAACAGAGACATTACTTTGCCTAAAAGGTCTGTATAGTCAAACCTATGATTTTTCCAGAACTCATGTATGGATGTGAGAGTTGTACCATAAAGACAGCTGAGTGCTAAAGAATTGATGCTTTTGAACTGTAATGAAGAAGACTCTTGAGAGTCCCTTGGACTGCAAGAAGATTAACCCAGTTAATCCTAAAGGAAATCAACCCTGAATAATTGTTGGAAGGATTGATCCTGAAGCTCTAATACTTAGACCACCTGTTGCAAAGAACTGACTCATTTGAAAACACTCTGATGCTGGGAAAGATTGAAGCCAGGGGAAGGGGATGATAGAGGATAAGATGGTTGGATGGCATCACAGACTCAATGGACATGAGTTTGAGCAAGCTCCAGGAGTTAGTGAAGGACAGGGAAGCTTGGTGTGCTGCAGTCATAGGGTTGCAGAGAGTCGAACATGACTGAGTGACTGAACAACAACTAAAACAATGAGAAGTATCATGGGTAGTTTGGAGGTCTTTAATGTTTGCCCCTTCTCTGTCATTCTTCTGTACACTTTCTTTTTATATAAGCAATTCATATTTTTTTTTTGTTGTATAAATCTGCTCTGCTACTGCACTGTTAATTCCCAGAACCATATCCAGAATAGCTTTTGCAAAATTCTACATGTACATTTAATTTAGAGCAACCTGCAAGCACAGGGTTGAAAAATTGTCTAAAAGTTAAAATATATTTTTCAGATTTAATAATTTTTATGCAAAGTCTATATCCTCTGTATTTTTTTTTCCTCCTGGGGCAAGTCAAAGACATTTAAAAAAAAATTTGACAACATTGTAGAAATTTAAGTGTTAATATATTGACTTATTTTTATTTAACACCAATATTTTCTTATTGTCTCACTGTATGTTTTATTTTTGTTTTGTTGTTGTTCAATCACTGTTGTGTCAGAATGAAATAAATTTTAAAAAGTGTATAAAGTCTCATTGTATATAAATATTGTAATTTGTTTTAGTGGTTAGTAATACATCTATGAGAACCTTAGGAACATTTTGCCATAATATTGAATGAAATTGTAAATTTTGAATGAAATTGTATGGTGAAACACCTGAAACATTTATTGTAATATTGCACGATGTTGTTTCTTATGGCAAACATGATATAATAAGTTACACTTTAAAATATGTATTTGTTTTGTATAATTTCCTCCATTCTTGGTCTGCCACTGGTTTACTGTCAGCAATTTTTTTCATTTTTCTAAATAGTACCTTAAAAACATGCAAATGTTCTATAAGTAATTTACAGGCAAGTTAAACTTTATGCAGAATCTAAGTTTTGCAGTTACTGAAGACAAGATGGGTTTGAGTCTTGGAGATGGATGGGGAGCAGCAGGGATCGTGGTTCTGGTGGAAGCATCAGAGCTTATCAGAGGAAAAGAGATTCAGGAGATGATGTGCTCTCAAATCCCCAGCTGACTTCCTTTGGAGGACTTATGGCAAACCATTCGAAACAGATGAAATGCCTCTGGAAAAGGAAATGAGGAACTTTGATTTCTTCTATGGAAACGGGCAATAAGAAGAGGGTAATGACATAGTTTAGGGCCACTTGGAAACTTAGCTATGATTAGGTCAGCATGGGCATTGTTATTTTTTCAGTTCAGTTCAGCACTCAGTCCTGTCTGACTCTTTGTGACTCCATGGGCTGCAGCACAACAGACTACCCTGTCCATCACCAACTCTTGGAGCTTGTGCAAACTCATGTCCGAGTCAGTGAATCTATCCAACTTTCTCATCCTCTATCTTCCCCTTCTCCTCCTGCCTTCAATTTTTCCTCCCAGTATCAGGGGCTTTTCTAATAAGCAAGTTCTTTGCATCAGGTGGCCAAAGTATTGGAGTTTCAGCATTGGTCCTTCCAATGAATATTCAGGGTTGACTTCATTTAGGATTGACTGGGGTGATCTCATTTCATCCCAGGGACTCTAACGAGTCTTCTCCAGCACCACAGTTCAAAAGCATCAAATCTTCAGCACTCAGCTTTCTTTATAGTCCATCTTTCACATCCATACATGACCACTGGAAAAACCATGGTTTTGACTTTATCACAAAGTGATGTCTTTACTTTTTAATATGCTGTCTAGGTTGGTCATGGCTTTTCTTCCAAGGGGCAAGCATCTTTTAATTTCATGACTGCAGTCACTATCTGCAGTGATTTTGGAGCCCAAGAAAACACTTTGTCACTGTTCCCATTGTTTCTCCATCTACTTGCCATGAAGTGATGGGACCAGATGCCATATTAGTTTTTTGAATGTTGAGCATAAAGCCAGCTTTTTCACTCTACTCTGTCATGTTCATCAGGAGGCTCTTTAGTTCCTATTTGCTTTCAGCCATAAGAGTGGTGTCATCTGCATATCTGAAATTACTGATATTTCTCCCTGCAATCCTGATTCCAGCTTGTACTTCATCCAGTGCGACATTTCTCGTGATGTACTCTGCATATAAGTTAAATAAGCAGGGTGAAATATACAGCCTTGACATACTCCTTTCCCAATGGAACTAGTCCATTGTTCCATGCCCAGTTCTAACTGATGTTTTTGACCTTCATACAGATTTCTCAGGAGGCAGGTCAGGTATTCTCATCTCTTGCAGAATTTTCCACAGTTTGTTGTGATCCACACAGTGAAAGGCTTCAGCATAGTCAATGAAGCAGAAGTAGATGTTATTCTGGAATTTTCTTGCTTTTTTGATGATCTAATGGATGTTTGCAATTTGTTCTTTGGTTCTTCTGACTTTTCTAAATCCAGCTTCTATAACTGGAAGTTTTCAGTTCACATACTTTTGAAGCCTAACTTGAATGATTTTGAACATTATCATGGTAGCATGTGAAATGAGCAAATTGTATGGCAGTTTGAAAAATCTTAATCATTGCCCTTTTTGGGGAATGGAATGATTACTGACATTTTTCAGTCCCATGGCCACTGCAGAGTTTTCCAAATTTGCTGGCTTAGTGAGCACAATACTTTAACAGCATCATCTTTCAGATTTTGAAATAGCTCAGGTGAAATTCCATCATCTCCACTGGCTTTGTTCATAGTAATGCTTCCTAAGACCCACTTGACTTCAGACTCCAGGATGTCTGGCTCTAGGTAAGTGGCCATGCCATCGTGGTTATCCTGTCATTAAGACCTTTTTTGTACATTTATGTGTATTCTTGCCACCTCTTCTTAATCTATGCTTCTGTTAGGTCCTTACAGTTTTTTCCTAAACTGTGCCCATCTTTGCATGAATTGTACCCTTGGTATCTCTAATTTTCTTGAAGAGATTGC
Source organism: Cephalophus harveyi (assembly GCA_006410635.1). Classification (NCBI taxonomy): domain Eukaryota; kingdom Metazoa; phylum Chordata; class Mammalia; order Artiodactyla; family Bovidae; genus Cephalophus; species Cephalophus harveyi. The sequence goes on along the minus strand of SJYT01020154.1, from coordinate 60,181 downwards.
TAGTCTTTCCCATTCTATTATTTTCCTCTGTTTATTTGCATTGGTCACTTAAGAATTTTTTTCTCATATCTACTTGTTTTTCTCTTGAACTCTATATTCAGTTAGGTATATCTTTCCCTTTCTCCTTTGTTTTTTGCTTCCCTTCTTTTCTCAGCTGTTTGAAAGCCCTCCTCAGACAACCATTTTGCTTTATTATATTTCTTTTTCTTGGGGATGGTTTTGGTCACCGCCTCCTGTAGAATGCTGCAAGCATCTGTCCATAGTTCTTTAGGCACTCTATCAGATCTAATCCTTTGAATCTATTTGTCACTTCCACTGTATAATCATAAGGGATTTTTTTAGGTCAAACCCAAATGGCCTAATGGTTTTCCCTAGTTTCTTCAATTTAAGTCTGAATATTGCAATAAGGAGATCATGATCTGAGCCATGGCACCCCACTCCAGTACTCCTGCCTGGGAAATCCCATGGACGAAGGAGCCTGGAAGGCTGCAGTCTATGGGGTCGCTGAGGGTCGGACACGACTGAGCGACTTCATTTTCACTTTTCACTTTCATGCATAGGAGAATGACATGGCAACCAACTCCAGTGTTCTTGCTTGGAGAATCCCAGGGACGGGGGAGACTGGTGGGCTCCTGTCTGTGGGGTCACACAGAGTCGGACACGACTGAAGTGACTTAGCAGCAGCAGTAGCAGATCTGAGCCACAGTCAACTCCCGGTATTATTTTTCCTGACTGCATAAAGCGTTACATCTTAACCTGCAAAGAATATAATCAACCTGATTTCAGTATTGGCCTTCTGGTGATGTCCATCTATTGAGTTGCCTCTTGTGTTGTTGAAAGAGGGTGTTTGCTATGACCAATGTGTTCTCTTGGAAAAATTCTGTTAGTCTTTGCCCTGCTTCATTTTGTACTCCAAGGCCAAACTTGCCTGTTACTCCAGGTGTTTCTTGACTTCCTAGTTTTGTATTCCAGTTTCCTTTGATGAAAAGTACATCTTTTTTTGTTGTTAGTTCTAGAACGTCCTGTAGGTATTCATAGAAATGTTCGACTTCAGCTTCTTTGACATTAGTGGTTGGGGCATAGTCTTGGATTACTGTGATGTTGAATGGTTTACCTTGGAAACAAACAGATCATTCTGTCATTTTTGACGTTACACCCAAGTACTACATTTCAGACTTTTTTGTTGACTGTGAGGGCTGTTCCATTACTTCTAAGGGATACTTGCCCACTAAAGTGTGGTACTTATTTATGAATGCCCTATTTGTTTTATAAGATTTCTCTGCTCTCGACACTGGGATCTCAATTTCTGGCTTTGTATAAAACCTAGATTTAATTTTCTCCTGTTGTAATTTGTCTCTCCTAGCTTTAGTGACTCACCTTAAAGTGTCTTCAGGTAGATACTCAGCTGATGATTCAAGAAGACTTCTGTAAAGGCTTTGAGTACTCTGTCCTTCATATCTTCCTCCATTCGAATACATTGTACAAATTTTATTGACTTTCTTTTCTCAAATTTTGATCTCTGGTATTGGAACTCAATAAAATTGTGGGATTCTACATTCATTGTTTTATAATTTCTTTATATGTATGTGATTTATTCCAAGTACAACATGGCTGATTGTCATATATAAGTGTGATAGTCTTCATTTCAATGGTAAAAAACAAATTTTAATCATTAAATTATTTTGTTATCACTTTATACTTAAACACTGCATAATCAAAAATTTTAAGTGCTTTTAAGAAACATTTCTTACTTTGTAATAAGCTATTCAGTGTTCTCTGAGCTTTATAAATAATATATTTCTGTTTTAACTAACTTTTTGGCATGACTGTATATACCTTCCTGCTAAGAGACACAGACTAAATAATAACAATAAGCAGAGTGCTAATGATAAAAATTATAATGACATCTATAATGTATGTTTGCTAAGTCTCTTCACTTGTGTCCTACTCTTTGCAACCCTATGGATTGTAAACCTGCTGAGCTCCTCTGTCCATGGGATTCTCCAGGCAAGAATACTGGAATGGGTTTCCATTTCCTTCTCCAGGGAATCTTCCTGACCCAGGGATTGAACCTGCAACTTCTGTGTCTCCTGCATTGCAAGAGGATTCTTTACCACTGAGCCATTGGTGGTAGTGATAATAATAACAAAATATTTTAAAATATTACACAGTTCAGTTCAGTTGCTCAGTCATGTCTGACTCTTTGAGACCCCATGAACTGCAGCACGCCAGGTCTCCCTGTCCATCACCAACTCCCAGAGTCCACCCAAACCCATGTCCATCAAGTCGGAGATGCCATCCAACCATCTCATCCTCTGTTGTCCCCTTCTCCTCCTGCCCTCAGTCCTTCCCAGCATCAGGGTCTTTTCAAATGAGTCAGCTCTTCTCATCAGGTAGCCAAAATATTGGAGTTTCAGCTTCAACATCAGTCCTTCCAATGAACACCCAGGACTGATATCCTTTACGATGGACTGGTTGGATCTCCTTGCAATCCAAGGGACTCACAAGAGTCTTCTCCAACACCACACTTCAAAAGCATCAATTCTTTGGTGTTCAGGTTGCTTCACAGTCCAGCTCTCACATCCATACATGACCACTGGAAAAACCATAGCCTTGACTAGATGGACCTTTGTTGGCAAAGTAATGTCTCTGCTTTTTAATATGCTGTCTAGGTTGGTCATAACTTTCCTTCCAAGGAATAAGCATCTTTTAATTTCATGACTGCAATCACCTTCTGTAGTGATTTTGGAGCCCAGAAAAATAAAGTCAGCCTCTGTTTCCCCATCTATTTGCCATGAAGTGATGGAACTGAATGCCACAATCTTAGTTTTCAGAATGTTGAGCTTTCTCTTCTATAAATTTGATACAGATCTTGTAAAAACTTTTACATTTTGAGTTTTCTATAAATATCATACATTAAAATATTAGAAGTGGAAAATGATTATTAATTTTTATTGGATAGATACACCCTTCCCAAATTTGATAGTCACATAGGTTTTATAACTAAATAATTATATTTATTTAAAAGAATTTCTAATCTTTCCTATCTTTGCCTCTCATTATTAGATCTGTTATATA
>SJYT01020154.1:43900-56834 GCA_006410635.1 Cephalophus harveyi | reverse complement strand
ATATTTATGATTTTCATGGTTATAAGGACTGTTTTGTGAGATTTTTATAAAAATAAAATTATTTTGTATTAGGAAATATTTTTTATTTGCTTCCACACTTAAATATCTAATGAATAATTTAGTTTTCTTTTAATCTCATTCTTTTCCTTTTATTCATAGAAGATGTCCATTTTTATGGAGAGAATCCTATAGAAAGCCCAAGTGTCTTTGTCTTCTTTGTCTTTTTGTCCTTATTAATCTGTTTAGCTTGCGTAGCTTTTTGATTATTCTTACACTTTTTAAAAACTAGAATATATCTAGCTTTTGATAACTTTTCACCAAATTCTCATTTACAACTAATCATGAGACTTAATTTTTTAAGTTATTGTTTTTATCCTCTGTCAGCTCTTTTTATGTGTAATTCTGATCATCTCTAAGTCGAATCTTATGTATTATTTCACCATCTTCAAATAGCAGTTGTCAGTCAGACTTAAAAGAAGCAGTGGGTTTTTAAAATAATACTTTGCTTATGTGACTTGACAAAAGGAACTCAACAGAAAATGCAGCTTGATCAGCATCTTCATTTCATCACTTGACCTCTGTGTCTTTACTCATTAAAATGGGGCACATGCATCTGCTGAGCTTGAGAGTAAAGACGTATGCAAATCAGCTTGACACACAGAAGCCACAGTCTAAGTTTCCAACAGATTATTTTTTATCAAACCAGTCAATCGTGAAAGAAATCAACTCTGAATATTCATTGGAATGTTCATTGGAAATCAACCCTTATTCATTTGGAAACAATTCAACCCTGATGCTCAGATGGAAGCTCCAGTGCTCTGGTCACCTGATGCAAAGAGCTGATTCATTGGGAGTAAGACCCTGTTGCTGGGAAAGGTTGAGAGCTGAAGTAAAATGGTGTGACAGAGAATGAGATGCTTGGATGGCATCACCAACTCACTGGACATGAGTCTGAGCAAACTCCAGGAGATAATAAAGGACAAGGAAGCTTGGCGTACTGCAGTCCATAGATCAGAAAGAGTCAGACAGGACTTAGTGACTGCACAACAATTTTTATTTTAAATATCTATTTCTGCTTCAATGAGTATGCTAAAACCTTTGACTGTATAGATTACAACAAACTGTGGAAAATTCTTAAATGGATGGTAAGACCATACCACCTAACCTGCCTCCTGAGAAATCTGTATGCAGGTCAAGAAGCAACAGTTAGAACTAGACATGGAACAACAGACTGGTTCCAAATTGGGAAAGGAATGTGTTAAGGCTGTATATTGTCACCCTGCTTATTTAACTTCTATGCAGAGTACATCATGTGAAATGTTAGGCTGAATGAAGTGCAAGCTGGAATCAAGATTGCTGGGAGAAATATCAATAAACTCAGATGTGCAGATGACACTACCCTTATGGCAGAAAGTGAAGAAGAACTAAATAACCTCTTGATGAAAGTGAAAGAGGACAGTGAAAAAGCTGGCTTAAAATTCAGCATTCAAAAAACTAAGATCATGGCATCCAGTTCCATCACTTCATGGCAAATAGGTGGGGAAACAATGCAAATCATGACACACTTTATTTCTTTGGGCTCCAAACTCACTGCAGATGGTGACTGCAGCCATGAAATTAAAAGATGCTTGCTCCTTGGAAGAAAAGCTCTGACCAACATAGATAGCAGAGACATCACTTTGCTGACAAACATCTGTCTAGTCAAAGCTGTGTTTTTTCCATTAGCCATTACGATGTGAAGGTTAGACTGTAAAGAAAGCTGACTGCCAAAGAATTGATGCTTTTAAACTGTGGTGTTGGAGAAGACTCTTGAGAGTCCCTTTGATTACAAGGAGATGAAACCAGTCCATCCTAAAGGAAATCAGTCCTGAATATTTATTGGAAGGACTGATGCTGAAACTGCAATACTTTGGGCACCTGATGCAAAGAAATGACTCATTAGAAAAGACCCTGATTCTAGGAAGGATTGAAGGGCAGGAGAAGTAGAGGACAGAAGACGAGATGGTTGGATGGCATTACTGACTCAATGGACATAAGTTTGAGTAAGCTCCAGGAGCTGGTGATAAACAGGGAAGCCTGGCATCCTGCAGTCCATGGAGCCACAAAGACTGAGTGGCTGAACTGAACTAACATGCACATATTTCATGACCTGCAGGCTCACTCACAGTAACTCATGACCAGATACATTTCCATAGATCTAGAATTTCACAGCAAATGAGGCAGTTGTGATTTCACATTCATTTTAATGTTTTAATTTCGAAAAAAACGTTATTTTGAAAACATTATTGTGAACAACAGATCCAAATGTTATTGTCTCAGATGGTTCAAGGTCAAGTAAACTTAATTTCATTCCTTTACTTTCAGCAATTTTATTTTCTCAAGATTCATACTTCTCTTTTAACTGTTGTATGCATTGTATATAGTGTTGCTATCTTTATAAACTTTTTGGATATACTCCATATTTATTCTTCTTGCTCTAATTTCATGGTTGTTGTGTCTTAAATCATATTGAGAACCCACATTTTTTCTCAATAATTGCCCCATTTCATTGTAATCTGTTTTTAAGAACTTATTCTCATTCATCCTTTAACTACAGTATTTTTCAATTATATGGTTTTCTGGTTCTGTACTGTATTCATTTTTATAAATCCAAGTTTATTTTATTTTTATTTGGTGGAAATTGACATAAAAAATCCTTGACTCTTTCAGATAATTAGAAAAGAATAGCATAAGGATTTAAATTAACTATAGTTTGCTTTCACTGGTTTATAGATTTGTATATTTGGGAGAAAAGTATGCAGAGCCAAATCTTAAAGCAGAGCAGAAAAGTCTTTTAAAATTCACTGAACTCAAAAAAGTTATAGCACATACGTGGAACTGATAAAAAAAAATGAACACACCATTTTTATTGAAATATAGATGAGTTATTAGCTTCAAGTGTGAAATGCAGTAATCTAGTATTTTATAGATTATACTCAACTTAAAAGTTATCATAAAATATGGATATTTTCCCTGTGCTGTACAATATATTCTGTACATTATTTTAAATTTGTATTTCTTAATTTCCTACCCCTGTCTTGCCCTTTCCAACCTTACTTCTCCCCATTGATAACCACTAAATTATTCTCTATATCTCTAACACCTTTTCTGTTTTTTTCATATTCATGCATTTATTTCATTTTGTAGATTTCACAGATAAGTTATAAAAATAGCATTTTTCTATCTCTGCTGACTTAAATTCACTAAGCATAATATCTTCCAGGTCCATCCATGTTGATGCAAAAGGTGAAATTTCATTCTTATTCATAGCTAATATTCCATCCTCTGAGTGTGTGTGTTTGAGAGAGAGAAAGACAGAGACAGAGAGAGACAGAGAGAGACATGTTATTTATCCAGTCATCTGTTAATTGACACTTAGGTTCCTTTTGTAACTTAGCTATTCTAAATAATGCTGCTATGAACATTAGGGTACATGTGTTTTTTCAAATTAGTGTTTTTCTATTTTTTGGATAAATACCTATGAGTGGAATTGCTGGGCCATATGGTAGTTCTATTTTTAGTGTTCTGAAGAAACTCCAAAATGTTTTTCATAATGACTGGATCAATCTACATGTCCCCAACAGTGTACAAGGGTGCCCTTTTCTCCATATCCTCACCAATGTTTGCTATTTGTAGACTTTTTGATAAAAGCCATTTTGACAGGTGTGAGATATCTTTTTGTGGTTTTTGATTTGCACATCTGTCATTAAAATGTTGAGCATCTTTTCATGTACCTGTTGATAACTGTATGTAGTCTGGAAAAATATCTATTCTGGTCTTCTCTCCATTTGTCCATTTGTTAGATTGTTTGTTACTGAGTTGTGTGTGCTGTTCATAAATTCCAGATATTAACTCATTATTGGTTGTATTATTTGCAGAGACTTTCTCTTATTCAGTAGTTTGGGTTGCCCTGGTGGCTCAGCAGGAAAGAATCTGGCTGCAATGCAGGAGACCCCTGGGTTCAATCCCTGGGTCAGGAAGATCCCCTGGAAAAGGAAATGGCAACTTCCTCCAGTATTCTTGTCTGGAGAAACTCATGGATAGAGGGCCCTGACAGGCTACAATCTGGGGTTGCAGAGACTCAGACATGACTGAGCGACTAAGCACACACCTTGAACAAAAGCTTTAAAGTTTAAGTTGCTCTCATTTAAATAGCTCTCACTTATTTTTACTTTCATTTCTTTTGCTTTGGGAGATGATAGAAAAATAGTGCTACAATTTATGTAAAAAATGTCCTGCCTACATTTTATTCTAGGAGTTTATTGTTCCTTATTGTAGATTTAGGTCTTTAATCCATTTTTTGTGTCTATATAGTGTGAAAAATTGTCCTAATTGCATCCCTTTTCATGTGGCACTCCAGTTTTCTCAGAACAACTTATTAAAGAGACTGCATTTTCCTCATTGTATATTCTTACTTCCTTTGCTATACATTAACTGACTTTATGGAGCTGACTGTGCCTCAGATCATGAACTCCTTATTGCCAAATTCAGACTTAATTGAATAAAGTAGGGAAAACCACTAGACCATTCAGGTATGACCTATATCAAATCCCTTATGATTATACAGAGGAAGTGAGAAATAGATTTAAGGGACTAGATCTGATAGATAGAGTGCCTGATGAACTATGGATGGAGGTTCGTGACACTGTACAGGAGACAGGGATCAAAACCATCCCCATGGAAAAGAAATGCAAAAAAGCAAAATGGCTGTCTGGGGAGGCCTTACAAATAGCTGTGAAAAGAAGAGAAGCGAAAAGCAAAGGAGAAAAGGAAAGATATAAGCATCTGAATGCAGAGTTCCAAAGAATAGCAAGGAGAGATAAAAAGCCTTCCTTAGCGGTCAATGCAAAGAAATAGAGGAAAAGAACAGAATGGGAAAGACTAGACTCTTCACGAAAATTAGAGATACTAAGGGAAAATTTCATGCAAGATGGGCTCGAATAAAGGACAGAAATGGTCTGGACCTAACAGAAGCAGAAGATATTAAGAAGAGGTGGCAAGAATACACAGAAGAACTGTACAAAAAAGATCTTCATAACCAAGATAATCACGATGGTGTGATCACTCACCTAGAGCCAGACATCCTGGAATATGAGGTCAAGTGGGCCTTAGAAAGCATCACTATGAACAAAGTTAGTGGAGGTGATGGAATTCCTATTGAGCTATTTCAAATCCTGAAAGATGATGCTATGAAAGTGCTGCGCTCAATATGCCAGCAAATTTGGAAAACTCAGCAGTGGCCACAGGACTAGAAAAGGTCAGTTTTCATTCCAATCCCAAAGAAAGGCAATGCCAAAGAATGCTCAAACTACCGCACAATTGCACTCATCTCACATGCTAGTAAAGTAATGCTCAAAATTCTTCAAGCCAGGCTTCAGCAGTACGTGAATCATGAACTTCCAGACGTTCAAGCTGGTTTTAGAAAAGGCAGAGGAACCAGAGATCAAATATCCAACATCCGCTGGATCATGGAAAAAGCAAGAGAGTTCGAGAAAAACATATATTGGGCCTTAGAAAGCATCACTATGAACAAAGTTAGTGGAGGTGATGGAATTCCTATTGAGCTATTTCAAATCCTGAAAGATGATGCTATGAAAGTGCTGCGCTCAATATGCCAGCAAATTTGGAAAACTCAGCAGTGGCCACAGGACTAGAAAAGGTCAGTTTTCATTCCAATCCCAAAGAAAGGCAATGCCAAAGAATGCTCAAACTACCGCACAATTGCACTCATCTCACATGCTAGTAAAGTAATGCTCAAAATTCTTCAAGCCAGGCTTCAGCAGTACGTGAATCATGAACTTCCAGACGTTCAAGCTGGTTTTAGAAAAGGCAGAGGAACCAGAGATCAAATTGCCACCATCTGCTGGATTCTGGAAAAAGCAAGAGAGTTCTAGAAAAACATCTATTTCTGCTCTATTGACTATGCCAAAGCCTACGACTGTGTAGATCACAATAAACAGTGAAAAATTCTTCAAGAGATGGGAATACCAGACCACTTGACCTGCCTCTTGAGACACCTATATGCAGGTCAGGAAGCAACAGTTAGAAATGGACATGGAACGACAGACTGGTTCCAAATAGGAAAAGGAGTATGTCAAAGCTGTATATTGTCACCCTGCTTATTTAACTTATATGCAGAGTACATCATGAGAAACGCTGGGCTGGAGGAAGCACAAACTGGAATCAAGATTGCCAGGAGAAATATCAATAACCTATGCAGATGACACCACCCTTATGGCAGAAAGTGAAGAGGAACTAAAAAGCCTCTTGATGAAAGTGAAAGTGGAGAGTGAAAAAGTTGGCTTAAAGTTCAACATTCAGAAAATGAAGATGATGGCATCTGGTCCCATCACTTCATGGGAAATAGATGGGGAAACAGTGGAAACAGTGTCAGACTTTATTTTTTGGGGCTCCAAAATCACTGCAAATGGTGATTGCAGCCATGAAATTAAAAGATCCTTACTCCTTGGAAGGAAAGTTATGACCAACCTAGATAGCATATTCAAAAGCATAGACATTACTTTGCCAACAAGGTCCATCTGGTCAAGGCTATGGTTTTTCCAGTGGTCATGTATGGATGTGAGAGTTGGACTGTGAAGAAAGCTAAGTGCCGAAGAACTGATGCTTTTGAAGTGTGGTGTTGGAGAAGACTTTTGAGAGTCCCTTGGACTGCAAGGAGGTCCAACCAGTCCATTTAAAGGAGATCAGTGTTGGATGTTCATTAGAAGGACTGATATTGAAGCTGAAACTCCAATATTTTGGCCACCTCATGTGAATATACCTCTATATCTAAATAGGGCAATTATTCTGCATGCAATGTAATTACTGCTATGTTCTACAGACTCTGACGCTGGGAGGGATTGGGGGCAGAGGAGAAGGGGATGACAGAGGATGAGATGGCTGGAAGGCATCACCGACTTGATGGACATGAGTTTGAGTGAACTCCAGGAGTTGGTGATGGACAGGGAGGTCTGGTGTGCTGCGATTCATGGGGTCGCAAAGAGTTGGACACCACTGAGCGACTGAACTGAACTGGCTTTAAGTGCATCATCTTTAGTGAGAATTTCTGTGGGCATTTTGATAGAGATAGCATTAATCTATAGATTTCTTTGTGTTTTATGGACCTTTTAATGATATCAATTTGTGTAATCCATGGACATGGGATATCTTTCCATTTCTTTGCATCATCTGTAATTTCCTTTATCAGCGTTTTATACTTTAGAGTATAGGTCTCTTTTTCTCCTTAGTTGAAGCTTATTCTTACGTTTTTATTCCTTTTATGTGATTTTAAATGAGATTTTTTTTTGCTTTATTCTCCTGATTATTCATAATTATTATACACAAAAGCATAATTTTGTATATCAGTGTTGTCTTCTGTCTTAGGACCAGGTCCAAGCTGACACTATTCATTCAAAGTGTTCTGTCCTTGGCAAAGCACCTTCACCCCAGTGGCTAGCAGCATGGAAACAAGAAAAGCTGAAGTGGGTGCCTAGTGCAAGCCTGGGTATATACTAGGCCAATTCCAACACATCAGTCAGAGCTCCAGATAGCTCCCAATCCACCACCTCTGTGTGTGTCAACGATGGCTGCCCTCTCCCTTTCACATGCAGTGCTATGTCCAAGCAGGCTCTATCCTCCCAAGTGGGCACTCCTCCACAGTGGCAGTGTTTGCCCTACTGGAGAGTTGTGCTGAAGCCAAAGAGGGCAGAGTTGGCACTCAATGAAGACAAGGTACATGCTAGGATTGTTCCGGCACATCACTAAGACTTCTAGACAGTTACAATCTGTTTCGTCTGTCTTGTTTCTGGAAGTAATAAGCAAGCATTTACATGTTCTTCACAAGTAAAACCTTGGTATCTTACAGCCTTTCTGTAAGTACCAATGGTTTTTAAACCAACTAAGGAGATTATTCTTCCTGGTGTCAGATCCTAGGGTTGTTGTTGGAATCCCTCACTCCTCAGAAAATTTCTGGCAGCCTGTGATACACCCCACAACTCTGTGTACTCTCCTAGGGGTGCAAGTCCTGATGTGATTACTTCTCTTTCCTACCTGGCTCCATGTGAATCTTTCTTTATAGCTTTGGTTGTAGGAGAGTCTTCTGCCAGTTTGTTTTCAGTGAGAATTTCTCAATGTGTATTGTACTTCTGATGTGTTCATAAGTGGAGATGACCTCGTCATCTTCCAACTCTGCTATCTTGATCTGCTAATTTTTTGAATTAATGAAGGTTACTAGAAGATGGACAGATCTTCTGCTATTTGCCTTTTTTACAGTCCACATGAAGTGTAACTGTTGAGAAAAAGCAAATAGGATGTTATGTATATCATCAGTCCTCTCAGGGATGCTAGTAAAATTCTCATGTATCTACTCCATAGACTACCTCTAAATTTTTCCATGTACAATTTTCATATTGCGATCATTTGAATAATTCTAGTTAACTTTTCACTATGCACCACCAGTGGTGGAGATGGAGATGGAGAAAGATGATGATGGAGGAGAAGGAAATGGAAAACAATTCCAGTATTCTTTCCTAGAAAATCCCATGGATGGAGGAGTCTGATGGGCTACAGTCCATGGTGTTGCAGAAGAGTTGTACACAATTGAGTGACTAAACAACATGCACCACCAATATCACTATCGTTGTAAAAATCAATCATTATTTTGGTATCTTAGTTTGATGAATCACTTGAGAGATTCATACACTTAATAATCAAATAACAAATTTATGTTATTTTCATTAATTCTCATTTATAGAAGAAGAAATTGAACATTTGTACATTTCTAAATTTCCATTCTCGTTTGGTCTGAAAATTGAATCTTTTTTCAAATTTATGGATAACATGCTTTATCTACTACTTCTCAGCATAGAAACAGAAATTTACCCCTTTGAAAAACTTTTGTACTGATGCAGATCTTCTGCTTGAAACATCAGTAAGAATTTGAGTTGGGAATCTATCAGTAACTATCAAAAATTATGCAACCAAAATAGAATATTTTATTTGTTGTTAAAATGTTTCATTTTATAGGATATGTTAATAGTATAGTTGTTGTTATTCAGTCACTAAGCCCTGACTTATATTGTGATCCCATGGACTGTTGCATGCCAGGCTTCCCTGTCCTTTATCCCCTAGAGTCTGCTCAAGCTCATGTCCATCAAGTCAGTGATGCTATCTAACCATCTCAAACTCTACTCCCACCTTCTTATTTTTTCTTCAATATTTCTCAGCAACAGTGTCTTTTCCAGTGAGTTTGCTCTTCACATAAAGTGGCCAAAGTATTGGAGCTTCAGCTTCAGCATTGGTCCTTCCCGTGAATGAATGTTCAGGATTGATTTCCACAGGATTGACTAGTTTGATCTCCTTGCAGCCCAAGGGACTCTGAAGAGTATTCTCCAGCACCACAATTTGAAAACATCAATTCTTAAATGCTCAGTCTTCTTCATGGTCCAACTCTCACATCCTTTCATGACTACTGGAGAGACCATAACTTTGACTATATGCACCTTTGTTGGCAAAGTGATGTCTCTGCTTTTTCATATGCTGTCTAGGTTTGCCAAGGAACAAGCATATTTTAATGTCATGGATAATGTCACTGTCTGCAGTGATTTTGGAGATCAGGAAATTAAAATCTGTCAGTACTTCCACTTTCTCCCCTTCTATTTGCCATGAAGTTATGGGACCAGACACCATGATCTTAGTTTTTTTACATTGAGTTTTATGCCAGCTTTTTCATTCTCCTCTTTCACGCTTATCAAGAAACTCTTTAGCTCCTCTTTACTTTCTGCCATTAGAGTGGTATCATCTATATATCTGATGTTATTTTTCACAGCAATCTTGATTCTAGCTTGTGCTTCCTTCAGCCCAGAATATTACATGATCTACTCTGCATAGAGGTTAAATAAACAGGGTGGATGACAATAGATAGCCATCAGTTCAATTCAGTAGCTCAGTCATGTCCAACTCTTTGTGACCCCATGGACTGAAGCATGCCAGGCCTCCCTGTCCATCACCAACTCCCGGAGTTTACTCAAACTCATGTCCATTGAGTCGGTGATGCCATCCAACCATCTCATCCTCTGTTGTCCCCTTCTCCTGCCTTCAGTCTATCCCAGCATCAGGGTCTTTTCCATGAGACAGTTCTTCACATAAGGTGGCCAAAGTATTGGAGTTTTAGCTTCAACATCAGTCCTTCCAATGAATATTCAGGAGTGATTTCCTTTAGGATGGACTGGTTAGATCTCGTTGCTGTCCAAGGGATTCTTCAAGAGTCTTCTCCAACACCACAGTTCAAGAGCATCAGTTCTTCACACTCAGCTTTCTTTATAGTCCAACTCTCACATCCTTATACTACTGTAAAACCACAGCTTTGACTAGATGGACTTTGTTGGCAAAGTAATGTCTCTGTTTTTTAATATACTGTCTAGGTTTGTCATAACTTTTCTTCCAAGGAGCATCTTTTAATTTCATAGCTGCAGTCACCATCTGCAGTGATTTTGGAGCCCCCCAAAATAAAGTCTGTCACTCTTTCCACTGTTCCCCCATCTATTTGCAATGAAGTGATGATACCAGATGCCATGATCTTAGTTTTCTGAATGTTGAGTTTTAAGCCAACTTTTTCACTTTCCTCTTTCACTTTCTGCAAGAGGCTCTTTAGTTCTTCTTCACTTTTTGCTGTAAAGGTGGTATCATCTGCATATCTGAGGTTATTGATATTTCTCCCAGCAATCTTGATTCTGCTGCTGCTGCTGCTAAGTCGCTTCAGTCGTGTCCGACTCTGTGCGACCCCACAGATGGCAGCCCACCAGGCTCCCCCGTCCCTGGGATTCTCCAGGCAAGAACACTGGAGTGGGTTGTCATTTCCTTCTCCAGTGCATGAAAGTGAAAAGTGAAAGTGAATTTGCTCAGTCGTGTCCGACTCTTAGCGACCCCATGGACTGCAGCCCACCAGGCTCCTCCATCCATGGGATTTTTCAGGCAAGAGTACTGGAGTGGGGTGCCATCATCTTCTCTGAATCTTGATTCTACATACAAGTTAAATAAGCAGGGTGAGAATATACAGCCTTGACATATTCCTTTCCCAATTTGGAACCAGTCAGTTGTTCCATGTCCAGTTCTGTTGCTTCATGACTTCCATACAGGTTTCTCAGAAGGCAGGTAAGGTGTTCTGTTTAAGAATTTTCCACAGTTTATTGTGATCCATGCAGTCAAAGTCTTTAGTGTAATCAATGAAACAGAAGTAGATTTTTTTTTATATAGAATTCCCTTGCTTTCTTTGAGATCCAACAAATATTGGCAATTTGATCTCTGATCCTTTACCTTTTCTAAACACAACGTGCACATCTGGATGTTCTCTGTTCCTGTACTATTGAAGCCTGACTTAAAGGATTTTGAGCATAACTTTGCTAGCATGTAAAATGAGCTCAGTTGTACAGTAGTTTAAATATTCTTTGGTATTGCCTCTCTTTGGGATTGAAATGAAAACTGAACCTTTTCCAATCCTGAGGCCACTGCTGAGTTTTCCAAATTGGCTGATATACTGAGTATAGCACGTAAGATTTGAAATAGCTTAGCTGGAATTGCATCACGTCTGCTAGCTTTGTTCATAATAATGCTTCCACTTGACTTCACACTCCAGGATGTTTGGCTGTAGGTGAGTGACCACACCATCATGGCTATCCGGGTTATTAAGATATTTTTTGTATAGTTCTTCTATGTATTGTTGCTACTTCTTAATCTTTTGTGCTTCTTTTAATTCCTTACTGCTTCTGTCCTTTATTGTGCCCATCCTTGCATGAAATATTCTGTTGATATCTCTAATTTTCTTGAAGAGATCTCTAGTCATTCCCATTCTCATGTTTACCTATATTTCTTTGCATTGTTCTTTGAAGAAGGTCTTCTTATCTCTCCTTGCTCCACTCTGGATCTCTGCATTCAGTTGAGCATGTTTTTCCCTTCCCCCCTTGCTTTTTGCTTCTCTTCTTTCCTTAGCTATTTATTTATAAAGCCTCCTCAAACAACAACTTTGCCTTCTTGCATTTCTTTTTCTTTGGGTTGATTTTTGGTTACCATCTCTTGTATAATGTTGAGAACCTCTGTTCATTATTCTTCAGGAACTCTGTCTACCAGATCTAATCACATGAATCTATTTATCACCTCCACTGAATAATCATAGGGGATTTGATTTAGGTCACACCTGAATGGCCTAGTGGTTTTCTCTCCTTTCTTCAATTTAAATCTAAATTTTGCAATAAGATGCTCATGATCTGAGCCTAAGTCAGCTCCAGGCCTTATTTTTGCTGACCACTTAAAGCTTTTCCATCACTGGCTGCAAAGAATATAATCAGTCTGTTTTCAGTATTGACCATCTGATGATGTCCATATGTAGAGTCATCTGTTGTGTTGTTGAAACAGGGTGTTTGCTATGTTCAGTGTGTTCTCTTGACAAAACTCTGTTAGCATTTTCCCTGCTTCATTTTGTACTCCAAGGCCAAGCTTGACTGTTACTCTAGGTGTCTCTGACCTCCTACTTTTGCTTCCAATCCCCTACAATGAAAAGGACATCTCTTTTTGGTGATAGTTTTAGAAGTTCTTTTTCACCTTCATAGAAACATTCAATTTCATCTTCTTCAGCATTATTGATTGAATTTGTGGAGATGTGGATTAATGTGATGTTGAATGGTTTGCATTGGAAACAAACCATATCATTTACCTAATACCTAATGCTAAAATACTATTTTTTCTCTGTCATTCCATTACATAAAAATGGTATTTTTTAATACTTTTAAATGATGATTTAGAAAAAAGTCAAGACTCATCAAATATCATGTTTACCTGTACTTTTAAAAAAGAACAGATCAACTTTAATATTTTTATATCTATCTTAAAGTCTGCAATATAT